>ML097968.1:0-49869 GCA_003697995.1 Taxidea taxus jeffersonii
TTTTTTTTTTTTTTTTTAAATTTTTACTTATTTATTTATTTGACAGAGAAAGACACAGTGAGGGAGGAAACACAAGCAGGGGGAGTGAGAGAGAGAGAAGGAGGGTTCCTGAGCAGGGAGCCCGATACGGGGCTCTGTCCCGGGACCCTGAGATCCTGATCTGAGCTGAAGGCAGAGGCTTAACAACTTAGCCACCTAGCGACCCAGCCCTGTTGTTTCTAAACAGGATCCTTATGATGCCACAGATAGTAACCAGAGGCCTCTGACCAGGGAACCCGGGCTTTGGGAGTAGCAGCTGCTCTGCCTCTAATCCAGTGGGTCCAGGTGAAGAGTTGCTCCTCTCTGGCAAGTATGCATGTTCCAAAACCACTGTTGCAAATGGACTGGTGTCCTCCGTGGTCAGCGGGAAGAAACAATCCTTTAATGGGCAGCAGCCAGAATGGTCACCAAATGGGGTGGGAGGAGGACAGGTTGGCATGTGGACGAGCTCCATCAGTGCAGTGCCTGACCTCCAGAAGAAAGGTGGGAAGGGAGCAGGTTCCTCTGGGGTATCTGTAGGAAATCTTTTTTTTTTTTTTCCTTTAAAGTAATGTTTTGGTAGAAAAGCTTAGAAAAAGCCACCGCACAGCCTTATCCATGCCCAGACTGGAGAAAACAATGCTCCACTCTCTTCAGAAAGAAGAAAGCAAATCATTATGAAATATGATGATGATAAAATTCCATGTCCAATAGTCTGTCCCCTTGCTCCCATGAAGAAAACTCATATTGATGTGACCGTGGGTCTAGTTTGGGGCTGTAGGAAGCATGTTCGTCACAAGGACGACGTTAGGAAAGATTGTTCTTACTACAGCAGAGTGGGTGGCTGGCCCTTTTGGGGAGGCAAGAAGCTTTGACTAACTAGACTTCAGGGTCTTAAAACCTGACCGTGTGGGTGAACCTCCTGGGGATCTTGCTGGAGTGCAGGCTCTGATACAGGGGTCCGGGGGTGAGGCCTGAGACTCTGCATTTCTTTCTTTCTTTTTTTTTTTAGATTTTATTTATTTACTTGACAGACAGAGAGATCACAAGCAGGCAGAGAGAGAGGAGGAAGCAGACTCCCCGCTGAGCAGAGAGCCCGATGCGGGGCTCGATCCCAGGACCCCGAGATCATGACCCGAGCCGAAGGCAGAGGCTTTAACCCACTGAGCCACCCAGGTGCCCCTCTGCATTTCTAATAAACTTCTGCATGATCAAGATGAAGCCCATCTATGGACACCCAGTGTTGCACTGTGAGGAGATAATAGTGTCTTCCTGCTGGTGACATTTGGTCACTAATAAATGCTGATGATAATAGCTAACACATACTGAATGCCAATGACGAGAAGTGAAGTTACAGAGCTGGTGAGGAGAGCTGCTAGAAACGGTCTCTAAGCCCCATGCTCTTCACACCGCTCCATTCTGCCTCGCTGCAGAGTAGGGAGGCAAGGGGGAGGCTCTAGCTTCTCAGTCCAACACAAGACTTGCTTGCAGCCCAAGGAGCCGGCAGTCCAGGTGCAGAGCCTGGCATAGCTGCCGGGCAGAACCTTCTCGATGGAAGCTTGGCCTTGTTCAGTGACAGGCATTCCGGGATTTAAGAAAAAGTACCTCTGGTTTTTCCAGATGAACAGGCTAGTCTTTCTGTTCGCCAACCTGACTGATTGGGCAGAAGTGAAAGCACAAAGAATCTGATTGGAAAATGGCTGATTCTGTACAAAATACAGTAGAATGATGAGCTGCTCCTTTGGGACAAATGCGGGATGTTTCTGCCTTGCCCACCTCAGCCCCTTGCGTGGCACAGTATCCCCAGAAGATAGATGCCAAGAACATGGTCTTGACTCCTGCCTTTGCTTCTCCAATCAACAGTAGAACACGGGTTCATGACGATCAAATCTTCCAGAGGGATACTGCATATTTTAAGCCGTTTGTCTCCAAAAAGAAGCCTGGATTCCAGAAACTTCTGTGAAGTGGGTTTATTGCCTCAGTTTTTGTGTGGATTGGATGCGGGTGATGGCGGACCTGCACAATGGGGAAGAAACATAATCAGCTTTTCAGAAATGTCTACCCCTAGAAAGCTTCACAAAGGAGTTTCTCCTCTTTGGCCTCCTTTCTGAACATTTTCTGTGGTAGAGCTTCAGGCAGAAGCAGCTCCAGGCAAAACTGGGACACGGGGAATTTCTCACAGAGATTTTTCCCACCTCTTCCATCTGGTCCTTCCTTCCTACTTCCAGCCTCCTCCCCTTTCAATTCCATCCACAGGCACAAGGTGAGTAGAATATTTGTAGGAGAGGGAGGGAGTGGAAACAATCACTTCGATATTCAGAAATGTGTATTTATTTCCCTATTGAGGAACATGTAGCCTTTTTTTTTTTTTGGTTGTCACAGAGCAAACAGAACCGTGATTTATCATTTATATAACTGACTGCATGTACTTCTAAAGTTTTTATCAGATTTCTGACAGTTGTGAATCATTTTCCCCATCTGGAAAAATAAAGAGCACATTCCCTCTGCCTCTGCCCAGCTGTAGCATCTCTTGAGTTTACAGTTCCACATTGTTTTTCACCAACAGTCTTGAAATAAATGTCTTGGCCCAAGAAAGAGCAACTTCTGCCTAGGGGTCCACATCAGTGACCTGAAATGTAGGCAACTCTTAGGTGTCTGTGAGATCCAGTTAGCCAATCCCCAAACACCAAGCCAACAAGGGGCTCTGTACTTACTTCCTTGTTCCTTTTTCTTGATTCTAAAAGAACTTCCCGGCTTCCACCCCATTTTGCAGTTCTCCAAATGGACGGTGTCTACATCGTGAAGTATTAAACCAAGTTTGCTTGTATCACCTGAATTGTCTTCCTCAATCATTTTGAACAGTGGTAATCAGTTACCTAACATATTTACTGATGAAAATTCAGCCTGTGTAGCTCCCAAAGACCACAAAGCCTATGGGAGTTGAGAGAGCAAGGGAGAGACAAGATGACCCCAGGTCATTTGCATCTCTAGTCCATCAACATAGGGTAATGTAGGAGACCCTGAGGAAGCCAGGTGACCGAAAGCCTTGTAATTTTGGAGAGTAATTTAAGACTACCTTCTATTAAGGGTTAGATAAGTATTTCTGTTAAATATGCTTACACAACAAAAAACTTTTACAGCAATAGCAAACAGTTGGAAATAGTTATCAACAGTTTGGGAAGCTGGTCAAAAAATTATGAAACTGGTAAATAAATCATGGAACTGTTATATGATGAAGCCATTAAAACAATGAGTTTGATCTACACATGCTATTAGGCATAGGTCTGTAGCATATTTGTAAATGAGGAAAAATCAGAAATGCATAATTTGCTCCTATTGTTTTTGAAAACTTGTAAACACTGGGTATCTATATATAACATTTCTGGAGTCATACACAGGACAACATGAATAATGATCGTCTCTGGTTAAAGGAAGCTGGTGTCTTTAATATATACCCTTTGGTAATATTCTTGCTATTATTATTTATTTATTTATTGCTCTGTGCCAGACAGTGTTCTAAGTATTTAGTATGTATCATCTCATTTAATCAGCCAAAAACAGGTAGAGCAGATTTCAGTATTTTTAGTTTACCTTTGTATAAACTGAGACAGAGAGAGATGCCAAGTAACTGGCCCAAAGTCACACAGCTAATAGGGGACAGCGCTGGTACTTGAGCCTCAGCAGTACTTGCAATTCATCACTGTGCAGTTGTGCTCTATTATTACCTCCTGATGTGTTAAGCAATAAACCCTGGATAGAAACTCAGGTAACCATATTGACTATGCCTCCTGGTCTCTCTTTCTTGTTTTATCTGAATTTTTACCAAGCAGGTGTTAGTATTCAGATTTAAAAGATCTTGACAAAAAATTGGGGCGCCTGGGTGGCTCAGATGTTTAAGCATCTGCCTTTGGCTCAAGTTATGATCTCAGGGTCCTGGGATCGAGCAGTCTCTCTGCTCAGTGGAGAGTCTACTTCTCCCTCTCCTTCTCCTTCTGCCTCTGCCTCTCCCCCTGCTTGTGCTCTCTCTCTCTCTCTCTCGAATAAATAAAATCTTAAAAAAAAAATAAAAGATCTTGACAAAAAAATGGAAGCTATTCTGTAGTATTAAAAATTCTTTAAGAACTTACTCTCTGTTAGTTCTGTGCTAGGAATAAACCAGCTTGTCTTCCCCTTCAGGCCTCACTGTGGAATGGGAGACACCTAGAAACCCAGTAGTAGAAAGGGAAGTGTAAGGTGATTTGGAAGGCAGACTCCAGCCCCAGGCTGGGGAGGGAAGGGCAAGGAGGGAATCCCAGCCCTCTAACATTTGAGAGGACTTCTTGAAGGATAAGTAGGAAGGACAGAGTTGGCAAATTAAGAAGTTGGTAAGTGGGACTAGGGCTAGGGGTGGAGGAAGCAAAGACAGAGGCTTGAGATAATAGGCATCTCCAAGAACTGCACAGTTCGTGATGGTTTCAACACAAAGTTAAGAAGTCTGAGTAAGTAGAAATCAGACTGAGGAAGTGGCTAGAAGACCATCAGTGTATTTCAACTCAAGAACTGTTGGTCTCCGGATGGGACCATACCTCGTTGGGTAAAACTGCTTCTCCCATTCAGGATGTTTTAGCAATCCTGGCCCTTGCCCACTAAGTGTCAGTAATATCCTGGTCAGTGAGAAACCCCAAATAACTGGAAAGGGATGAGAATGCTAGATCCCGTCCTCTTTGAGAACCATGAGATACAAGTGTTGTGGGCCATAAGGGATAAATCTCATTGAAGTGTTCCATATCATTGGAGGTGGGAGAAAATTGGAGAAAATGGAGAGGTTGTTGTTGTTGCTAGAGGGCAAGTAGGAAAATCTGAGGGCTTAGAAGGGGGCAGTGGGGAAGTTGATTAACTGCCATCAAGGAGATAGTAATGTATGTGTCTACCAGCTGGGGGTAGAGATTAAGGAGAGAGCAGCTAAGTGTGTTGTCTGGGTAGATTTTGGTGACTTTGGGCAGACAGTGGAGCCATTTGCCATAAGGAATACAGAATGAGCAGGTCTGAGAAGAGGAAGTTGATTTCATGTTGGAGAAGTTAGATATTTTTTAAAAAGATTTACTTATTTATTTTAGAGATAGAGATGTGTGCAAGACAGGAGGGGAGAGACTGAGTGAGAGAGAGAGGAGAGAAGCAGACTCCCCACTGAGCATGCCCCCCCCCCCAATGTGGGGCTACACTTTATGACCCTGTGATCAGGACCTGAGCCGAAACCTAAAGTCTCATGCTTAACTGGCTGAGTCACCCATGTGCTACTGGAGACGTTAGACTGGAAGAGTATTTGTCAAGTCCAAATGGCGATGGAGCCAGGAGAGGAGCTGGAGTTGGAAATGCACACCGGAGAGTCATCCATGTCTGTGTAGTATTTGGAGCCATGGGTATCGAATGAGTCTAGTTGACTTGGGGAATTGAGGTGAGGTGTACCTACACTGCCTTAGGCAGGAAGAATCATTAAGTGAACCATAACACTGACAATTTTTAAGTTTTTTGACCTTCAAGAAAAGAATTTCATATGGTTCAAACTAAGAGTAACTTCATCTTCATAACTCATGACATGACTTTCGTCCTCACCTGCAATAGAGATTTAGACAATTTTTTGGTTGGGTAGAAGGAGGCAGGGAAGAGGTGGGTGTGCCATGGGCTGGAAACTGGGAAGCCAAACTATAGCTTGAAAATCTGAGGCCCTTGGCAGCATCAGATGAAAGAGAGTAGGCCCACAGAGAGGCTGTGGGGTGCTCAATGGCTCAACTTCATTGTCAATGAGGGCTTCCTTCTGGGGGCAGAGTTCCTAGACACCTTCAAGAAAAACAAACTCTCTGTCTTCCTTTTTGGGAAGCCCAGGGGAAGAGTTATCCGCCAAAGAGCTGTGTGCAGACAAGTTAAAAGCATTTTGGTCCCAAGAAAGTGAGTTTAGATCCAAGAATGTCAGGGCCAGGACTGGCTCTGGTTGAGATGGGCCAGCCTCTCTCTAGGCCAAGGGGAACTCAGCCAGCTGGCTATACCATGTAGCAAACATGTGTACCCTTGTACTGTAAGTGTACACAGTGGTGTACACCACCGTGCTTCGAGAGTCCCATTTTTTGAGAATCTTATGAGAAAGAGGGAGTTTATCTCTCATCTTCCATTGAGCTGTCAGCTAGGCTGATGCCTGCTCACTTTATGTCTTCTTTATTGTCATTCCCCTGACCACCGTTTATGGTACTGATTCTCACAGCCCAGAATACCTGGGCTCCAATGTCCCATAATAGAACATTGTTTCCCACATGTGGTTGATGATAGAGGGATAAATGTGGAGAGTAGCTACACTTCCCTTTACTGCCCTTATTTCCATTCCCCAAATACCATTATATATGGGTTGGTATAATTATATAAAATGTTCCTGAAAGTCTAAAGAGATTTTTACTGAGGGACGGTAGTTTTATTTTACTTACATGTTTTTGTTGAAAGACAATTCTCCACAAATATCTCCCATTTCTGAACTATCTGAGTCCTCTGAGCAAAGACATTTGCAGCCAAACTAAGAATGTTTGTATTAGGAGACATTCCAGGATATGAAATCTTAGCGACATCTCCCTTCCTGGAGATGTTTCGAGGTAGGAAAGATAAATACCTCCCCTTTCCTACCCAAAGATTAGCTTAAATTCCAGATTACAGTTAAGGCAGGCAGACGCATAGCGACTGAGCCACCCAGGTGCCCCAGTAATACTTTCTAGTAGAGCTTTGTATCTCTGTGAGAAGCCTGCTTTCTACCTGCCCACACTGTTACCCTTCATGCCCTGTCCCCGCACCACAACCCCTCTCCCTCCCCAGCACCTGTCTGCCCATCTCCTCTTAATGAAACCAATCTGGACCATGCACAAGATGGTGGACGTGGCAGATTGCAGCCTTGCCTTTCCAGAGACAGCAAGACTGTTCTAATTATCACCTCCATACTTTTCTCCAGGATGAAATTCACACAAAGCTCCCAGTTATCCGCCCTGCCATTCACTAATAGAAAGGATTTTGTGCTAATCCTCCTGCTTCCGTCCAGGAAGGAGAAAAGAGCTCATCCAGTTCCTGTTGGGCAGCACCACCTGCCCGTCTGTCCCGAGCCAAGTACTGATGGGTTTGGAGCTGGGGGGATAAATGGGAATTGTGTTTATTTTATGAGCTGCAGAAAGTTGGCTGCAGAACCCAGCGGGAGGCTTAGCTGGGAAAAAAAAAAAAAAAAAGATTGTCTCTTATGCTGTGTGTCTGCTGTTTGGAAAAATATATGGCCTTATCCTTTCTTGATCCTGGGAAAGACAAAAAGGAAGAAGACATGTTCTCAGAATACCAGGTTCGAGGGCTGACCTTCAGGGGGCCTTTCTTGGTTTTCTGGGATGCTCCACCCAAGCCAAAGGCCTCCTGCTCAGCGGGGCAGTGGCAGAAGGAAGGATGGAGCCCACGGGGGCTGGGGGACCTGACCGAGGGTCCCTGGGCCAGTGCTCAGTGGTCTGGAGAGAATCCCATGCTATTGGCAACTTTTTTGGAAGGGAGTAAGGAGCAGCTGTCCTCAAAAACCAGAGACTTTTTCCTCATGACAATATTCTGGCATGCATTCCTGTGGAAGTCACCACAGTTCTGTCAATGAGAAGTCGGTGAAACCATTTAACCCAGAACAGCTTCAGAAGATGTTATGAAGAAAAACCCCATGCTGAAGACTCCACTGTCAGTTTGACTGATGGGTGACAGACAGCTTCCGAGTTGTTTTCTTGCTCAAGCAGCTTCTCTAAGTTTCAGTCTGTACAGAGTCCAGGTTGACCTCGTTATGGGAAGAGGATTCTGGTGTGGACATTCGAAGAAATATCTCACTGCCAGTTCCTGGCTGACAAGCTACCAGGGAGGAGAGAGAAGCAGAGGGAAGGGGCGTTAGTGAGGAAACATTCTTACTGGTGAAAACCAACAGTGCCAATAGAACCAGCTCAGGGCCAGATGAAATTCTGTTCTTAGTACAGCCATGACTGCACGTCTTCTTTCTCACTCTCTTTTTAAAATCTGTAAAATTTTTATCGTCACATAATTTATATATAACATGGTATTAATTTTTAGTGTGTGGTGCCGTTATTTGATGTATGTATACGTTGCAAAATGATCTCCACAGGAAGTTTGGTTAACAGACAGCACCATATACTGTCACTGATTTTTTTTTCTTGTGATGAGAACTTTTAAGATCAGCTCCTACAGTAACTTTTAAATATACAATATTTTGTGGCTCAGTCGGTTAAGTGTACAATCTTGATTTGGGGTCAGGTTGTGATCTCAAGATCAGGTCATGATCTCAGGGTCATGGGATTGAGCCTCACGTCTGGCTCCATGCTCAGGGAGGAGTCTGCCTGAGAGGCTGTCTCTCCCTCTCCCTGTGCCCCTCCCCCACTCAGGCACACACTGTCTCTCACTCGCTAAATAAATAGTCTTTTTAAAAATAGGTGTGCTTGGGTGGCTCAGAGGGTTAAGTCTCTCCCTTCGGCTCAGGTCATGATCTCAGGGTCCTGGGATGGAGCCTCTCTGCTCATCGAGTTCTCTGCTCAGCCTGCTTCCTCCCCTCTCTGCCTGCCTGCCTCTCTGCCTACTGTGATCTCTCTCTCTGTCAAATAAATGAATAAAATCTCTAAAATTCTATTTATAAATGAATGAATGAATGAATAAATAGGGGTGACTGGGTGGCTCAGTTGCAAGCGTCTGCCTTTGGCTCAGATCATGATCCTAGGGTCCTGGGATTGAGCCCCGCATTCGGCTCCCTGCTCAGTGGGAAGCCTGTTTCTCCCTCTCCCACTCCCCCTGCTTGTGTTCCTGCTCTTGCGCGCGCGCTCTCTCTCTCTGTGTCAAATAAATAAATAAAATCTTAAAAAAAAACAACAATGTAGTATTGTTAACTACACACTTGATCTTAGCTAAAAGGCTGCAAAGGGACACAGTAGTGTTAACTCCAGTCATCATGCTGAACATTGTATCCCCAGGACTTGCTTCTCTTATAATCGGAAGTGTGTACCTTTTGACTATTCACCCATTTCCCCCACCTCTCCACCCCCCCGACGTCTGGCAAACACCAATCTGTTCTCTGTATCTATGGGCTTGTTTTTCCTCCTTCTTGATGCCACAGGGGAGGAAGCTGAGCGTGACAAGGAATGAGACTCTGGAGGGCAAAGGGTCGTTGTTTGGGAGCAACAGAAAGGCAAATTAAGGCTGTTCCCTTAGCCCTGGCAGTGGGTTCTTGACCGTGCTGGATGAGCTGCAGGCCGCTGAGAACCCATTCAGCACCTCTGCTCAAATTAGAAAATGCCCCTTCCTTCAAGTGCAAGGCTGGGTGAGCGGAGCCAGGGTGGAGGTCAGCCTCTCTGCCCGCCCCCCCCCCCCCCCCCCCCCCCCCCCCCGATGGTGCCCTCAGGCAGTGAGCAACCCATTGTGGTGGAAAGAAGCCCCTGTGGCTGAGGAAATGCCCAGGAATATGAGTATATCCCTTGAAGTCATTCTTCCTGGGAGCCCCAGTCCTCCAGCCCAGAACACAGCGCCAGGACTTCCAGGTGGGACAGAACTAGAGGATGACAAATGTCACAGCCACCTGCTCTCTCTTCTTTCCCTTCTTCAGTAAGAAGCCCTTTCCCCTTAGAGGCCACTGTAATTAACCCAAGAGAGAACAGCTATCCTTCTAGTCAAACAAGAAGCGGCCATCACGGTTTGACATCTGCAAACCGAAACCCTGTTTTCAGGGCTCACCCAATGTTTATGTCCTTCCCCGTGAAAACGCTTAGAGTCGATGGGAAAAAAACAACAGCCACATTAGGATTCCATTCTGTCCCCACCTGTATCCACACCAGGTCTAACTGTACAGTTATCGATGAGCTTCTCTGCTCATTAAGGAATCAGACAATGACAATCCCGTTGCCTGAGCCAGGGTGGGCACAGAGCCGCGAGCTCCTTTGTCTAAATGCCACAAATCGTTAAAGTTTCGCTCTGCGCTTCGGTATTGGCGTTATCACCCTTTCCTTGGCCACAGGGCTCTGCTGTAACAATCAAAAGAAACAACGCCATTCTCCGTCCCTGTCCAGTTTTGAATATAATTATTTGTCAGAATCGTATTAACCTGATGTATGACAAACCCATAAAATGGATTCATTTAGGTCTCCAGGAGTCCTCCCTCATTAACTTGGATATTTATAGGCATGGCTTGGATGCTTCAGTCCCTCCTCCTGTGCAGCACAGAGCAGGGATGGCCTATCTCCCTGATGCTGTCAGGGGAGTTGTTTGTTTTCCAGTGTTGCAAAGAGGGGCGGAACAGAGCTGGCCTCCAGTCCAGGCCCCCTCGAGCCTTGATTGGCTCCTCTGCCCATTCAAGTCTTCTAAGGGAAGGGAAAGAAAACCAAAACTAGACACCTGTGCATAAATCCTACAAGATTAAAAATTTTCCCAAGGTATTGAGACAGAACCAGTAAGACTGAAATACTCAGAGACCTGGTTCTGAAATCAGACTTCCTGCAACCAAAGCCTGGCTTTATCACCTAGCAGCTTGAACAAGATGCTAACTTTTCTTAGACATCAGTTTCCTCATCTGTAAAATGCAGACAATAATAGTTCCTAGCCTTCTGGGGTTGTTGGGGTAGGGATTTGATGAATTAACATATGTAAAGTTCTTAGAGACTGATCTTGGGCACATAACGAGTGCAAAATAAATTTACTTAGAAGTATGGTCACTATTACCTTCGGCCACAGCTGCACCAAGTCTCCATTCTGTAGGTCTACGGTCTAGCCCAGCTGGTTTCGTGTCGTTTTCTAGAGAGCACCAGGCTTGAGCAGCGGTGCCTCAGTTTCCCCAGAGGGGGAAGTGGGTTAGCTGTGGGAAGCACAGTGGCCAAAGGCTTGTCAAAAAGGAATTCCCACGTTCTTTAGCCAGAGCTTTGATACTTTCATCATTTTGGAATTCTACATTGGAATTCCATAGGGTTTTCATTAAAGACTCAGTTCTTGTCTCAAAACAGATGGAAAACTGCAGCTCCACCCCAGCTAATGTCAGCAACCCCAGGAGCACTTGTCCCTGCTGCTTGCCCAGAGTCCATCATGGGACTGTGGTCACGAGGCCCTCTAAAGTTTTCTTCTATTTTTCAGGAGTCATATGACAGCCACGTTGATGTCCTGGCATGGCCAAGACTAGGAGTGCTCCCAAGGGCTTGTATGAGGCTGTAGCGGAAATGTTGCCCATGAGGACAACAGAACCTCCTTCAGGACCATCAGCTTCACCAGGACCAGCAGAGACAAGCTGTTAATAACAGGGAGGTCTGAGGTGCCTGGCTGGCTCAGTTGGTGGAGTGTGAAGCTCTTAATTTCAGAGTTGTGAGTTTGAGCCCCATATTGGGTGTAGAGGTTGTCTAAAAATCACATCTTTTAAAAAACATAACAATGGGGTCTGAGTTCACTGTAGTGTTCCTCATGTTGCCTTCATCATGTCTGAGCTCATTCTAGACACCAAGGCCCATTGTGTACTCGCATTGTCCACCTGCCTCCCGGAGACCAAGCATCAGGCATTTGCCATCAGTGTACATTCTTGGGAAGGGTTGGGGAAGATCTAAACAAACACCAATTTCAACCATTATTCCTTTCCTCCGAACTTTAGTTTCTCCCCTGTAAATCTGTTGGATAAAGTTGAAGCACTCTGGTGTGGCTTTTGAGTGGACCTGACCAACTTTCTCTCTCATACTCTTCCAAAACAAACGTTCTGATAGAGCACGTAGGTTTTATCACTACCTGCCATATTATCTTTTCCCCATCCCCTTCATCTTTCCAAAACAGGGTAATTTTTTAAGACCCATTCCCAAAGCCCATTCCCCATTTTGAGCCTTTCCTTCATAACTCAAAACAAAATTTTTTAAATTAATTTTTTAATTTTTTATAAACATATAATGTATTATTAGTCCCAGGGGTACAGGTCTGTGAACCACCAGGTTTACACACTTTACAACACTCACCATAGCATATACCCTCCCCAATGTCCATAACCCCACCACCCTCTCCCGACACCCCTACCCCCAGCCCCTCTCAGTTTGTTTTGTGACATTAAGAGTCTCTTTTGGTTCGTCTCCCTCCCGATCACATCTTGTTTCATTTATTCTTTTCCTATCCCCCAAACCTCCCACGTCGCATCTCCACTTCCTCATATCAGGGAGATCATATGATAGTTATCTTTCTCCGATTGACTTATTTCGCTAAGTGTAATACCCTCTACCAAAACAAAATTCTTGCTCCCTTCTTTGATCCACAACTGTGTGTTCTCTCTGCTTTGTTCATTTAAGCCCTTATTCCTTCATGCCAGTTCTAAGAGTAAAGGGAGGATGAATTAGAGGCACCAGCAAGGAAGATTAGTTGTAGCTGCTAAGACAGGATCCCAAAGAGTGGCATCTGGCCCAGGAAGACAGTCCTGCTAACCAAACTCTTCAGTTGTCTGTAAATCAGAATGCTTGTTACAGAGAAACACAGCCATTCACCAGAGCAGACCCTGTCGATCCTCTCTCCAGGATCTCCTTGCTCCCTGCCTCGACATGTCAGGGAAGCTTACCTCATCACTTCAGCAAAGAAGAAAAACAGCCATGTGAATTGTTTAACACGGCTTATAGTGAGAAGTGGTTATATACCCCTTATCCCCAACAGGAATGGGGACCTTAGTGACCACATGCTCTGGTCCTCAAAGTCAAAGTCTCTCCACTGGATATTGTCATCAATGATAAAAATATTTGCTTCCCATTTCCCCCATTTCTTTTAGGTCACAAGACTGATTTTTCCCCTTCTATGACTCATCAATTTTATCCTTTTATTCAAGAAATATTTGTTGAATGTCATTTACTAAATGCCAAGTGCTGAGAATATGAAAGTGAACAATGTGCTAGATACCTTCACACCACTGGTTTTACTATAGTCAAGTTGTGATACAGATCTAGAAACCATTCTTTCTTTTTAAGGTGACTTTGTTATATCTTATCTCACCAATATAGACCTTGACATCAGAACTCTGCATAGCACTATTACCTGACTTTGCTGAGTGAATATCTTTTTGCCTCAACAATATTTTAAGCTCCTTGAGGACAGAGAACAGCTTAATATTTCTCATGGTATCTCACGGTATGCTGTGCACACAACAGGAACTAAATATTTGTCTTTTTATAAGAGACACAATATTTCTTACCAGTCATAAGGGAAGGAAGGAGGCAGACTTACATGGCTTTATTTCAGAGATTCCCAACCCAATGGCCTATAGATTAAATGCAGTCAGCAAACATGTTATATTTGGTCTACACTGTGTTATGTTTTTGTTTTTTATTTTTTTTAATTGAGCCAACATTAAAAAAAATTTGAGATATCTCTCTCTCTCTCTCTCTCTCACACACACACACACACACATGTACACATACTCACATGCACTGAGAACTGGATTTGCAGCTTCCCTGGAAAAATGAGAAGACCTGCAACCCCGAGCCTCATACCTGTTGGGCAAAAGCGCTGGCATGAGAGTGTGCTGGGCCACTTCAGGGAGCAAACATTTCCCGGGGGGGCCACCGATCCTGTCACTCTGTGTTTCATCACACTTGTCCTGCCTCACTTACATCATGGCCAAAGCTGGAGGCATTTGAATCTGAACAGTTTTACACGAAGCCAGTATACTGGGAAAGGCGAGAAAAAATAGCCCACTCAACCCCACAGAAAAAGAAGAATTCTGTGCCAGTCCTGGGTTTCCTGGTGCTCTGAAGGTGAGGACAGGCTCCCAGGCTGACCCTGCACCTTGGCCCTGGGCCTTTCTTACAGTCTTCTCTGGAATGTTGGTGTTCCCTGCTGGGGAAACTACTGGAGGTCCAAATGGCCTGTCTCATCGAATCCAAGCTATCTGCCTCCAGGCTCTTCTCCAACACACCCTGAACCCCATCTCAGCAGTTTTTTGGCTCATTGCTCGCTGACACGAACCACTCTAATCCTGCCAAGGAAATCTGCTTGCCTTGCTGTCCCCTCCCCCATGCCTGTCTTACTCCTTCTCTCTGGGCATCACTGAGTGGAGAAATGAGACTCAGGAGGAAAGTTTTTTTTAAAAAGGAGGAAAGAAGAAAGTAAGGGAAAGAGAGAGAGAGAGAGAGAGAGAGGGAGAAAGCATTAGAGAAGGCATTGTATATACTCACCACTATTTAATCTCAGTCCCTCTCTGCGAAGATTTTGGTCATGTGTGTGGGTGTTGTAGGGGAGCAAAATGGCCACCCCAAAATATGTCTCTTTGACATGTGAATTATTTTAGGCTGAATAATTTTAAGGAAGAGAAGACCCCATGACCCACCCCTAAATGCCTAAAAGAATTTACATGGAGGATCTACTCCAGGAGGGGAGCTATGACCATAGATGACTACAATGTAGTATGAACTGGAAGTGAGAGACAGGAAGGAACCTAACAAGTCTGTAGAAATTCCTCCCTGTGTTCCCTTGATTCTGTAGATCCCAGCAAACTCTTCTTCTTCTTTTTTTTTTTAACCAAACATTTACTCTTTTTCATCTTCCTGTGAGTTGTCTTCCTTTCCTTTGAAGTCCTAACTCCCTGCCCCCTTCTCCTTAGCTCTGGATGGCATACAAGTCTCAATTGTCTGACTCCCTGTGGGCCTCATATTCTTATGGACCTTGTACATATGTAATTAAATTTGGTTTTCTCCTATTAATCTGTCTCATGCCAACTTAATTC
Source organism: Taxidea taxus jeffersonii (assembly GCA_003697995.1). Taxonomy (NCBI): domain Eukaryota; kingdom Metazoa; phylum Chordata; class Mammalia; order Carnivora; family Mustelidae; genus Taxidea; species Taxidea taxus. The sequence continues at coordinate 14,759 of ML097968.1, forward strand.
TTAGATCAGCCAACAGAATCTTGAAGGGTCGATAAAAATGTTTCCGCTCTGACAGCGTGTTTGTGTTTGTGTGAATTGTGTATGTGGTGCATGTGTGATTTTTTATGGGGAGGGGAAATAAAAGGACTAGAAAAAATAGATCTACAACTATAATTCAAGCTAGAAAAGGGAAATCCATAAGAATGTGAAGCCTGGAAAACTTGTGACTGCCATTTTGCAAAGGTGAGCTGCTTTCCTGTTAAGGCACCAAATATATGTGTGTGTGCATGTGTACATAGGAGTATATCTGCACATGCACACACACACACACACGATTATAAATTAATTATTTGCTTATGTAGAAACTTGAAAAATAAAGTATAAAAAAGAAAGGGAAAGTAATAAAAATCAAATGTAATCTTATCACCCAAATAATTTTTAATCATCTATTTCTTATTCCTATACATAATGCATATCATTTTTATAGCTGAGAATTGACATTGTATGTTAAAACTCACTAGCTTGGGGCACCTGGGTGGCTCAGTGGGTTGGGCCTCTGCCTTCAGCTCAGGTCGTGATCCCAGGGTCCTGGGATCGAGCCCCATGTCAGGCTCTCTGCTCAGCAGGGAGCCTGCTTCCCTTCCTCTCTCTCTGCCTGCCTCTCTGCCTACTTGTCATCTCTGTCTGTCAAATAAATAAATAAAATCTTAAAAAAAAACCAACTCACTAGCTTGCTTTTTCCCTCTTAAAATTATAGACATAGCCTAATGATAGAAAAACCTCTTTATAACCATTGTTTTAATAGTTCTATTGCATTCATAGTGTGGATTTTCATAATTTACTTCACCAATCTCCAATTTTTAAGCATTTAGACGACAGAAGTATTTGACTTTTATAAGTAACATGATAATAAACATCTTTGTGCATTTATCTTTATATTTAGCATTATTTCTTTAGAATGTTTCAAAAAATAGAATTACTGGGCAAAGAGTAAAAATACTTTAAAATTCATGAGTTGTACATTGTTAAATTGTTTTCCTAAAGGTGATTCTACTTTATCTTCCCGACACTCCCATTTGAATATGGCACTAGAAAGCTCACAGAAATGTTCCATTGGATACATCTAGCTAAGATGTCCAATACTACATGAAGAAATTATTTTGTTATATAATTTCTGAGTGTCAACAGAATATATCATTTGAGAGTATTCAAAGACACTAGCTGAAAAGGTATTTGCCCCAGACCACACCACGATTCAGTCTTTCACAGAGAAATAAAAAAGTAACTCCCTGGATTGTCCCCAGATAAAGCTCCAGGATCTTCACCCCTTGTTAATTGCCTCTCGGATCCCAGGACAGGTCTACAGCATGACGCACATGTGACAGTGAAATATGTAACATGTTCCCTGTGACTGCCCACCATACTATAGGCCAGAGGAAAAAGTCCCTCACTTCACTGCCACAGAAGTTCCCTAGAGCCCACGGGGGCCCATTTTCCTCTACTGTCTGTTTTGTTACAAATCCTCTCGGTCTGCAATGTGTCATCATTGTCTTTTCTTTTTTCCATAGCAAACTTCTCTTTCTGAAGTGAAAGGGAAGATATTCCATCCAAAGTATTCTTTTAACAAAAAAATTTACTTACTACAACATGGGGCTCAAACTCACCACCCTGAGATCGAGAGTCACATTCCTTTTGGACTGAGCCAGCCAGGCATCCTTCCTCCAAAATATTCTTTAAGTTTTCACAACTGTGCTGTCTTGGGCTGTTAGATATTTTGTTTGCATGTTTCCTTATTATTAGGAAGGCTCTTTGTCTCACAGCCTTCTCTCCATTATGGAACTGGTCCAGTCAGGGCTGGCTTGGCGGCCAATCTGGCATCAGCCATTGAACTTTCATGCCTGAGTGAGCTCTGCCCCCAACTCTTCTGTTTTGCTTGTAGAGAATTTTGCACCATCCTGTACACAGACTGGGCCAGATCAGAGGAGGGTGTTGAGAGGTAACCTTTGTTTCTTCTGGCTTAGGGATTTTTAGATCCAGAGTCTAGAGGTCCTCCTCAAAATGTCTAATTAATTTTCCATGTCATGAGGCTCCTTGGTCCCACATATGAATGACAGCTTAATGGTTGCCCAGGGGCCCACTAGGCATTCCAAAATTTCACCTTGTCTAGAACATAAGCTTTTATCGGGGACCCAATTATGGACCATTCAACATAAAGTATACGGTGTGATTATGATGTTAAAATCCAATCCCTTCCTCCTAAGAAGCAGTAAAATAGCTCTGTCCCTGTTCTTTTTTGGGGATTGCCATGCTGATTTTCTATCTTTTGCCAGTCCTCTTGTATTTTCACTCAGATACCAATCTGTTGCAAGTTGTTCATTTCCTTAATCCCAGAAATTTTTATATTAATTGCAAGAAATTCTCAATCTGTCTCTGAGCTTCAACTCTCTCTGAACTTTGTAGAATGTGAAAGGTTTTGAGACCTCCTCCTTCATTGACCAACAAAGAGCAACTTTTAAGGCTGAATACAACCTGAAAAGAGTTTCCCTACTGCTCAAAAATTATAGATCTATGATAAATTCTGAGTCGTAACATCAATCATTTACCAGGGCTGCTACTCCCTGAGGATTTTCCTGTTTAACTGAAATAAGTCTCAGGGAAACATGCTCTGTATCCTGGTCTTCAAAACTCTGGATCTAGAGTGATGACAGTCCAGCTGATGAGACAACTTGATGGGGTGTCCTCCTTTTGGGGAAAAAAAAAAAAAGCCCATCACTGAAAGTAACCCATATAAGTCTCTTTCTTGCTAAATCAAAAGGCCTGCATACTATATTCAGTATATCTGGTTTTTTTCCCCTCATGTTATAAATGTAATTCAGGTTTATTGTAGGAAATTAAAGAAACAAGTTAGCAGAAAATCAATCAATTAATAAATAATAATAAATAGTAATAATAAATAAAAATTACTTGACATTCACCAGAGATATTTGATTTTTTCATATATTCTTGTGGACATTTAAGTATGTATTATATAAATATATATAATAAGTATATAATATATATTTAGATATTTAAATAAAAATAGGGTCCTACTGTTTGGTAATCCTTTCTCGTTTGTGGAATGAATAATGTCTTCCTTGGATTTGAACATCAAATCTCAAGGTGAGAATCCTTAAATTTTCTCCATAGTAAGTAGATTTTTCCTAAAGTCAGGTGAGAACAAACCAAGAACAAATGCCATAGCTTACAGCCCAGGTTGTGTGCTTGTTGCACTTCTTCCTTTCCTTATTTTTCTCATTTTCATAAACAAAAGTGAACAAGAGATGACAGAGAAAAAAGAGGAACCGGTATCTGATCAGGTCTTTGCGTTGTCTCTAACATAGGTCTTGGGTTATTTATTTTTATCAAAGAAGGTGCTTCCTCTGAGTAGCATGACAAGTCTTTTATGTAGTGTTGGGGAAGGGGAAAATTCCCCTGTCCCTCTTAGTTCTTTTGCCTGGTTGGATAATTAAGATGACAGAAAATAGATTAAGAAGAGAAAAACAAATTTAATTGTGTCTCTGGTGGGGAGATCCATAAGAAGGTGAAGCCCACAGGCAGTCAGATAATTGAGGCTTATATGCTATCTAGAGCTAAAGAGAAGAGGGAAGGGGGAGGCTTGGGTGGCACAGTTGGTTAAGCATTTGACTCTTGGTTTTAGTTCAGGATGTGATCTCAGGGTTGTGAGATGGAGCCCTGCTTTGGGCTCTAAGCACAGAGTCTACTTGAGATTCTCTCTCCCTCTCCCTTCCTCTCTTGCTTGCTTGTGTTCTCTCTCTCTCTCTCTCTCTCTCCCTCTCTAAAATAAATAAACAGGTCTTAAAAAAAATAGAGGGGAGGGGTCTGGAACTTCAAAGGGAAGGAGAACAATTCACAAGAAGTTGAAAGAGAATAATGTTTATAATAAACAAATATTTGCTAGGCCATCCAGAATCAATGGGACACAGAGTAATTTTAACAAATAGACTTTGCTAGGTCTCTCCCTGTCTAGTACCTCTCATTCATATTGTACTGTAGTTATCTACGCTGTTCGTTCCCATATTGTAGCAGGTCTTCCATGTAAATTCTTTTAGGCAGTTAGGGGAAGGTCAAAGGTTCTTTCTGAGCCTTCTATTTCTTAAAAATATTCAGCCTAAAATAATCTAAATGACAGGGACACACATTTGGGAGTGGCAAATTTTGTTCTCCTACAGTAGCTATGAGTTCTTGGTCAGGCAACAGTTAATGGTGATGTCATTCTGTGAGAGGAAGTGGTCCATAAAGTTGCCTCATGTTGGAGTACCTTTTCTGGACTTGCAAACACTTGCAAAAGTACCTTTTTTGGATGGGCACATGACATGGGAAAGGATGACCAGAAGCCCTAGCCACAGTGTGGATCCCAATCTCTAGACCAATGGCCACTTGAGCTTGCCCTTTCTGTCTGTTGGAACCCAAAACGGACAGAACTGTTTAGTATTTCTGTCATTTTAATATTCTTTTCTGCTATTGTCTTAGGCAGTTTATAGAAGTGAACTTGTTATAATTTTTTATTTTATAATTATCACTCTTCATGTTAAGAAATATTTCCACAGCATTACATTGTATGAGACTGAGTTTAGCTTTACCTTAAAGGTTAATATTTTTTAGGTAGTTTAAATCATGACACATACAAATAAAGAATGAACACATGTCACAGATTTGATTTAACTCATTAATTAACGAGAAAGTAAAAAAGATGTTACAAATGGTTTCAAAGATGAATCCAGAACAGACACATACATAAACAATCAGGAATACTGAAATAAATACCTGAAAAACTGGTGAATATCCACCAGGGCAATAATCAATTGCATTCAAGCAGACACAATTTGTTTGCATTTCTATGGAGGAGAATCATTTGCATTGTCATTAGTTTTCTACAACTTATGAGACTGTGAAATAGCTCAAGGACAACGACAGATGGAGATGACCTCTAGACAAGACACCCCGTAATTTCGCTGTTTCAAAATCTTTTACATTTCTAATTGGAGTCTGTATCCCCTACCTTAGCTGCAGGATTTGTTTCACTCCAGCTATGAGCTATTAGGCAATGTTGGTGCCCGGTGTGGAAGCTGGCCTTATGCAGAATTGTATGCCCCTAGATAATCAACTATTCCATGGGTGACTGGGGGAGAGGTGGAGAAATAAAAGAGGTTGGCTTCTTGGATGAGTTCCCATAGTGGCAGCAAAATACCTGAGCATTCACTTGGGCCCCAGAGAGACAGAAATCTGAAACGTGTCCCTTTGATCCTCTTGTTCCAACAGCTCCAGGGGTCGGGTCTTTTTTGATGGAGTGAAACTGTGACATCAGGGTGATCTATGAGACTGAAACAGAGGGTGACTGTAAGGGGAAATCGACCAGATTCACACCATTTCAATTTTTACAGCCTAAACAATTTAAATACTTTAAATATTTAAATCACTCCTGCCAGCATAAGCTTCACTGGGATTGTAACATCATCCAATTTTAACCACTACATTAAAAGTATCTTCAAACAGTCCTACCAATGCCCAATTTAAATCATCTTGTGAAAATAATGGGTTCACAGAAGTACTCAGCCCTAATAAGTGGTCTCCAGAAACCATCGAAGGGGGAAGCGCTGCGAAATTTCCTGTCGGCTCCAGCAAAGCAGCCCTCTGGGGGATTTCCCAGCCCGCCTGGTAATATCAGACCTCTTGGACGGGGGCAGAGTCCTCAAAAAGTACACTAGGTATTTGTTTTGGAGATTCCCCTGGATACTCACTATGAATTTCCTCTAAGCTGATTCAAGTCTAGCTTGATTGAAATAGAACGCTCCTGTATACTTGGCCTGAATGTGAGTCCTGGATTTCCAAGAAAAAGGTGGGGAAAGGAAGAACTCTTTTATCATTCTGACACCCAGAAATCCACTTTACCAGGAAGATGTAGGCTTAATGGAAGAGTGGAACAAAGACCTGGGTGGAGGCATTAGACAGTTTCTCAGCAACCTGTGAGTCAGGCCTGTATTACAAAACAGATTAGCCATTTTGTTTGAAGGGAATTCCCAGGACTCCAACCGAGCTCAAGATTCTTACGGTTTTGCAGAAATGCACTCCAGAATGAGAAACACAAGCATGTGACTCCGGACTTTCAACCCTCTGGTTCTTGCTATCTACTATTATAATCGTAAAGTGCATGTTAGGCTACCCATTTGTATTCTCTCGCAGGTGGTTTGGTTCTCAAACTAATTCATGAGCTCAATAAGCCTTATGACCCTGGGCAAGTTTCCTCTTGACTCTGTATGTCAATGAACTCATCTGTGCACTAGGAATAGGGAAACCAGATGGGCTTTCAAGTCCTCTGCCTCTACATGTAAATTTGCAATTCCCTAAATGAAGTCAGAGTTCCTTTGGAAAGCTTGTCAACAGTCCTGTGCCTGGCTGAGCCATTGGAGGACAGTGACATTGCACTTGATCCAATTACCGAATTAAAGTGATCTTTTACTTGTATAATTATTTATCTAGGGTCTGGTCTCCCTGGATAGACATTAAAGTGCAGGAGTTACTATCTTTCTCACTTAGCACTATCTCCCCAGCACCGAACACAGGGCCTGGTGCATTCTAAGCACTCAGTAAATATTTGTTGAGCAAATGAGTGAGGGCATTGGGGGCTTGGATTCTGGTGTCCTCTACAATGACAGTGAGGAATGGGGCAGATGGATGTGGGTGGAGTTGGGCAAGCTTCTTGAGCTGCTCTGACCTCAAAGGCAGGAGAAGTTTGGGGACATCTGTGATCATCATGTGGGACCTCTTCTGACAGCCGAGGCTATGAAATCTGCAGTCCTCAATCCCTAAAACCTGCCTTGTCGTGACCTCACAGTCTGGGATGGAGAGAGGGGCACATCAGCCATGAGCTTTAGGCTTGAGTGGGCTCTTCCTACAGAGATTTCTGGGTGGGCCCATGATTTAGAGGCCTGCCTCTCACCTCTCCGCTCTGGCTCAGACCTGCCCAACCAACCCTGACTCCTGGGGCTCACCCTCCTCTTTCCAGTGCTGGGGTATGCTCCATTCCAACACAGTGTAGCTCTGGGAGTCAGAGCCCCGACAAGGGCACCCAGCCCAGGGGCCAAGTGGGGTCTGCAGTCCTGCCCCATTTCCCTGTACTACCAGTAAGCTCTTCCTGGCATGGGGTTTTGTCCACCTTGAGGAATGTGGTGAGACCAAGCCATGGCCCCGAGGAGTAGATTTTTGATACCTGGGACAAAGGCAGCCCTCCTATTACCATGCTTTTGTGTGTGTGTGTGTTTTTTTTCTTTCTTTCTTTTTTTTTTTTTTCCACTTCTGAAGAGCTAAGTGTCCTGAAGACACTGGTCAGTCACTCTATGTTACATAAAAGTGAGGGATTTGATCTTTATGTAAAGTGCAGAAGACTTGCCTTGTTGACCTCTGCCGTTGGGTCAACCATCCTTTGGCGTGGTTAAAGCTCTTCTTCCTGGCTCAATCCAGGAGCCAGGGGAAGGCCTCTGAAGGCTCCTCTTCCCTCTGTGTCTTGGGACAGGGCTGCATCCAAAGGCTAAGAGGAGAACTGTGCCCATACAAATATATATCTCCTCTCAGCAGTCCACAAAGCAAGATATTTTCATCTAACATCAAGTTAAACTTAATAATAGTTGAAGTTAAAAGCCTCCCTTATGGTCTCCATAAGCATTTTGTTTCACTCTCGAAATCTGTGATTTCTACTAGAGATTGCTAAATATAACAGTCCAAATGCAGAGTAGCAGCAACTAGGGGCACACTGGGATTTGGGGGGGGGGGCAGGATGGCATAGATGGGCGCGGCTGGATTTGGACAGGTCTATTGTGTGTCCACAGGGTGAGATGTTTCCCAGGACAGGACTGATAAGCCTGTGATCATCCATAAACACAGTCCCTAGATTAGGATCAAAGACAGTGTGCCCTTACGCAAAGAAGTGTGAACAGGAAAGCATTTTCCTTCTTCCTGTTACTGAATCTCTTCTTAGACTCATAATCCTCCACCCTGGGGGATGTCAGAGGAGGTCAGCAGCCATGTCCCCATGGCCAGCAGTTGACACACATCTCCTGGATGGAATGGAAATGAACAAAATGCATCTGTTTTGCAAGCTGCCAAACAGATGACTTGTGATTATAATATGTCTCTGAAATTTGCATTGAAAAATTTTTGTTCAGAACCTATAGGGAAAGGGAAAAATTGGATTTTAAATGCATGTGCATGTGCAGTTACGAGCACATGCGCGTTCACGCTCGCCGCAAACTCTAGAAAGGATGAGGGAGGGAGAAAGGACAAATGGTGGCAGCTAATGCCTCTCTTTTCATAATAAACCACAGAAATGGAGATGATTTGGTCTGGGAAGCCTTACTGTACTTCTGCGAAGTCATTTGGATATGTGCTGATTTGCATACTGCTGGGGCCACCGGGTCCCTGCGCTGTGGTCCCCCAGGCCCTTTCTGGCCTGGCTTCTTCCCATTAGGACGATGCTAATAATTAAGCTTACAGAGGACCGCTGAGAACAAAAGACCGCAGTGGCAGGCACTCAAAGTCACCTCTTCCTTTTAACTCTGTAAAGATCTGGGGGCAGATCTGCCCTGTCAGCTTCCCAGGAGAAGAGTCCAATATTATTTTCTCTCCTCTAAAAAGGAAACCCATTGGAGGGATTATGAATGTTACTCTGTGTCTCTGTCCGAAGTATCAATCTTCGCAAGCGTGGGGTTATTAAGATGCTAAGTTGCCTCTTTTAATTACAACCTTTATTATGGTATTGAATCTTTAAATGCACTATTTATCACACCTGAAGAGATGAGCCGTTCTACCTTAATGGACCACTCTCAGTGGGCCGTCTATTGATTATCTTCTCTACTGAATTAATTCCTAGTAATCGCCTAGTGAACAGTCATTAAACGGAGCACCTCCTGCGAGACCCAGCTGGGACTGGCGGGCTGTGGGCCTTTCGTATGTGAGCAGCTTTGCCCCCACCCCACCATCCCCCCTCTGCCCCCGCGGCTGCCGTAATCTGCATCAGGCGCACTTCATAAACAGAGGCCTTGAGAACAATCTGGTGTCTTCCCTGTAGAAAGGCTTTATTTACAGGGGTCCCACACAGGACAGTTCCCTTCTTTCCTTAAGAGTCTTTCCTGGGGCACGTGGGTGGCTCAGCCAGTTAAGAGTCTGCCTTTGGCTCAGGTCATGGTTCTAGGGTCCTGGGATGAGTCCCAAATCTCTCTCCCTGCTCAGCCTGGAGCCTGCTTCTCCCTCTGTCTGCTGCTTCCCCTGCTTGTGCGTGTGCTTGCTCACTCTCTCTCTCTGTCAAATAAATAAATAAAATCTTAAAAAAAAAAGAAAAAAACAATTTCTTCTAAGTGAGCCAATGGCACTGGAAACCCCTTCCCACATCGAGACACTGGCCTGTTGAACACAGTCCAGCCTCAGAAGAGGTGGTGTTCTGGGAGTTTCTTCCGTGGCCTGGCTGCTGGCCTTACCTCCTTTCACTGAATTTGATGCAGTTGCTGAAGGAGTCCCTCATTCATGTCGCTGATGTCAAAGAATGTTTTATTGGCCCAATATTTGGATGAGGTATATGGGGTTTAGAGACGTCATCCGGGCAATGAATGGTGGGTAGGTGGTTGCTCTGCCTTAGAAAGTTGCTCGTACCTTTAGAAAGACGGCACACTGTTTACAGGGACAGGGAGTCAAAATTAGACCCTGGCCTCTGCCTTTCCAGGGAGGAAGGAGGAGGTCCCTATAGACCCAGCCTCTCCCAGGCGACCTCTGCTCTCAGGACTCTTACAAATCCCACTTAGGGATCACTTACAGCATTAGGCAGAACCTGCTGTCACAGGTGTCTCAGACTTTTATAAATCCACTGTCTCCTCAAATTCAGTTGCACGGCTGTACCCAGCAGCCTGTGTGGAGGTATGTTTGCAAAGCTGGAGAGCGGCCATTCTGGCTAGGCTTCTCAAATGTCTTTTTCTTGTTCCAGACCAGACCCAGGTAGTGTGCTCCCTTCCTTGACCTCCTCTTCTAGAACCAGGTCACACAAGGTGGCAGAATGGGTGGAGCCTATTGTCAAAGATCAGGGCTTGGCTCTCATATTGGCGAGGTTTCTAGACAAGCCTGCAGGTCATGGTTCTGGTCTACTGGGCCATGCAAAGCCTAACACAAAAGTCAGTGGAGTTAGATTTGGCCATCCTAGAATGTCTCTAAGTTTGTATTTATGACCTCCAGTCTCTTTCCCTGTATTCTTTTCTCCCTGGGTGGTATCTAATAACAATAGCAACAATAATGATAATTAAAATAATAATACCTATCATTTATTAAATGCTCATTAAGAATCAAGCACTATGCCTAGAGCATTACATATGTTATCTTGCATAATCCCAACAACAGCTTAACGAGTCAAGTATGATAACCTCATTACTAATGAGAGTCTATGTTTTTCAGCCGTAACTGCATATGGTAAGCGCTCAGGAGTTTTTGTAAAATGTGGCCCCATGGAAATTTGTTTTAGTTGCCTGGGTGGGGGAGCCTGAGGGCTAATGGATCTTGACAGTGGTCTGCATTGAAATCTCCCGGAGAGCTTTAAAAAATATACTGATCCTTGGTCCCACGCCTACAGATTCTGATTTGGTTCATCTGGTGTGATGCCTAGGTACTGGGATTTTAAAAAGTCAAGATCTTCAGAAGTTGGGGATTGAAGGGGCTCCTGGGGGGCTCAGTTGGTCAAGCATCTGACTCTTGATTTCAGCTCAGGTTGTGATCTCAGGGTCGTGAAATCGAGCCCTGTGTCGGGCTGTGCATTCAGTGGGGAGTCATCTTGCGATGCTCTCTCTCCCTTCCCTCCGCACCTCCCCACCCCTCTCTTACCAAATAAATAATAATTTAAAAAAAGATGTTTGGGGTTGAAGTTGGAACTTGAACTGGCTGACCCCAATTTGTTCCTGAGGAGGGTTACACCTCTTCCTTTCATGGACCATTCTAACATCCAATAGGGAGCCTTTTGTTATTTACATTTGTTATTTACATAGATGTTTTCTAGAAGCAGTTTAAACCTCCCTTTATCTATTTGAAGAAGGGAAAATAGCATACTCTATGAGAAGCATTTTATGATCCTGGGGGCAGGTGGAAGCATTTTGAAGGTTTTGGGACACAGGAGTCCTGTCTACTAACTCTTGCATCCCACATTTATGCATATCACTGAGGTCATGAATCTTAAGGCTTGGGCGTCCCATGGCAGCTAGGACCAGAGCAGAGACAGTGTGCCCTGAGCCCACTTTCTTTTCATCTCATTCCAACATCATTGTTGCTCTCACTTTGCAACTTAATCCTTACTCAGGAGGAAAAAAAAATTTAATTTAATTCCAGTAGAGTTGCACTTTTCAAAAAAAAGTAGAAACACTCAGTGTTTGATCTTTTGAAGACACCCCCCCGGGTGTGGATCTCCTCTATCTCTTTGGTTTTAAAATTTAGCCTCTGGCAATAGCTACCCTGGCTATGCCAGGGGCTCTCTCAGCTGGGAGTGGGCTGTCAGTCTTCTCCGAGGGTCTGAGTGGAGGCAGGCAAAAGCCTATCCCAGCCCAAGAAATCACCACAGAATTGGAGACTTACAACATCTATGCTTCATTGTTGTTATTTCTAGTGCCAAATGTAGGCTCCCTGCCCCAGCATGGTTGCCATCATGGGTTTCTGGGAGTTCCTGGGGGGTGCCCTGGATTCACTCATAAATAGTCCAGTCTGACTTGTTTTTCTTCTTCTCAGTGGACCCCAGGTAGCCCTGTGGGGTTCTGGGGAGGAGGAGGCACAGGCCAGAGTCACACTTTGACAGGAGGGCCTCAGTTGGGTACAGCCCAAGCCAGGGGCTCTACAGAGATTTTGTGGAAACTCATTGAGCTTTATTCACCTCTTTCTCTCTCTCTGGGGCAGAAGTCAGTTCGATCCAGGCTGGGGAAGAACCTAGGGGGGTCAGACACTGCCTCTGCTGATTCTGAAAGTTCCCTTCCCATTCTGTTGGAGTGTTGTCACTGGTCTGGTGACTCATGTTCTCTTTCCTCTTGGGGAAACTGCTCCTCTGGGCAATGCCTCAGTTCCTTATTAGTAATGAGACTCCCATCTGCCTCTCCAATCCTTGGTGTCTTGGGCATACCACAGGACAAGGCTCAGATTGATTGGAGCTTGGTGGTTCTGGGCCAGTCCCTAGACACACCCTAGGAATTGCCCTTTTTAGAAGTAGTCAGCCCATTGGTCACTGAGGCTGTGTCTTTTTAATTCTAGGAAAATGAAAAGCTATAGAGTTCACTGAAAATAAATTAGATGAAAAAGACTTAGTAATGCCAGTTTCATTTTTCCAGCTGTTCTTGACCAAAACTTCTCCTCTCCCACCACTCATTCTACTGGCCATCCTGCTACCTCTCCTGCTTCCACACTGTGAGAAGTCACCGGCTTCTCCTGTAGGAGCTCCTGATCTCATTCCTCTTCCACCTATGCTGCTCTGTGGTCTCATCAGTACAGCAAAGTGATGGCAGCTAAAGTTAAATCAGATCATGTCTCCCCTTTGCTTAAAGCCCTCCTCCCAATGACTTTCCACCTCATGTGGAGTAAAGCCTAAGTCTTCACAATGGCTTCACAGTCTTATGAAATCTGGCCTGTTGGGGACCTTTCTGTATAATTTGTTTGCTATTTTCTTCCACTCTGGCCACAGGGCATTTGCACTTGTTACTTCCTTTGCCTGGAATGTTATTCCCCAAAATATATGCATTATTCACTGCTTGTTGAGCTTTACTCAAAACATTAATTCAATGACTTTGCATTGCATTAAGTTCTAAATCCAGGTATTTGAACTTAAGCTGTTGTTTCTCTATATGTAAAAGACAGGGGGAAATTGGCCAAAATCTGCCCAGGCAAATTTCTTATGCCCCTTAAAATAAAAAAAAGGTACCTGTCACTGAGATCTGACATGATTTCATGCATACACACACACACATAATTTTGTATCTGGGCACATGCGGGCTATATATTATAGCATATGGAAGAAATCTGTCTACTTGCTAATAAGAATATCTCAAAGGAATATCTAGATGAACCCTGGGCAAGTTCTGACAACCATTTATGACCACTGAGAATCAATTGAAGTGGGAATTTAGTTTGAAAAATGGCTATTAGTAATGAAAATGTCAAGGGAACTATGACTTTCTATAACCAGAGTAGATGGATTCACCTTTTTACAAAGCTTCAGCATGTAAAACAGGCTCTGATCTTTTACTAGGATAAAAACCTATTCAAGGCTATGGCTGGAAGTCCACGGTAGTAATAGCTCAGAGAGGAATTTAATGATTTTTAAATTATGGTTTTGGGTACCTCTAAATTATTCTCTGATCCTGGACAGAGCCAGCCTGACCACTTGAATATATTCATTTTCAAGTGGGACAGTTTCACAGGTTGGCTGTAACATGGAGATAAAATATTCATAAACATGTGAAGTATGCATTTCTGTGCCTTCTCAGTTTGTGATTGTCTGTATAATACATGGTATAAGCAAGAAAAAAATTTAGAAAATACTAACTCAGGGGCGCCTGGGTGGCTCAGTCATTAAGCGTCTGCCTTCAGTTCAGATTATGATCCCAGTGTCCTGGGATTGAGCCTCGCATCGGGCTCCCTGCTTGGCAGGGACTCCTGCTTCTCCCTCTCCCACTCCCCCTGCTTGTGCTCCCTCTCACTGTGTCTCTCTGTCAAATAAATAAATAAAATCTTAAAAAAAAAGAAAGAAAAAGAAAATACTAGCTCAGCGCCAGCTTGAATTATAGACACCAAGTAAAGACAGAGTTTAAAACACAAAACATAGAATCTTGGACCCCAACTACTTTTTACTCAGTAGTTGAATATTTCTGTATGTTTCTTTAATTGTTTATATCCCCTCGACACCTACACCCTGACACGTGTTCAGAAACTGGCGCCAAAACTTGAATCCATGATGGTTTACTTTTATGTACCAGGTGAAAATTAAAAACAAAACAAAACAAAACAAAACAAAACAAACCGGTTGTGTATGAGGAAAGCCCGAGACAATGAATAAACACTTGAGCTAGTTTATCCTCACACAGGGGTGCCCCACAGTCGCTCGGGTATTTAATCATTCTTGCAAAACTGCACATTCAAGAGGAGGAAAATGTAAAAGGTTTCCACCTTTGTTTCATTTCCTAACTACGGCACATCTGATGTCTTTCTCTGATACAGCAGTCATGCTGCCAACAGAGATTTCTTTGAGGAAGAAGTCATACTGTCCTCTTTTGGATAAACTATGCTAAATAAAAGGGCTGGCTGTCTGCCTCCAGAGCGAAGAAATTTAAATTGCAGTTATTTTTCTATTCTCATCTAACTATATCTCACCTCTTCCCCCCTCCTTTTATTTTTGGCTTTTCTCCTATCTCTTTCAAATAGGGATAAAAATTGGGGAGGCTTAAAGTAACCTGGGAAATCAAAGGTACTGAAAATCCAAAACTTGAAAGGAGGTTCTACATGTAAATCCTCTTTTTAGTTTATTTCTAAATCATCTCTATGTCCCTCTGTTTGCTTTTCTTTCAAATGTAGTTAGCACCATCTCATTTTTGTCACCTACTGTGTGGTTTGCCCACTGCCAGTCATGAGAGATGTTCCAAACACGGAGACTGGCCCCCCAGCCCCAAAAGGACTCATACGTGAAAGCAATCATTGTAACATAACCCACCACTGAAGACACACCTACATGTGATTAAAACTCAGTTGTAGTCTCACAGCATTAAATATGTTATATAGTAAGAGATAAAATAAAATTTCAACCTCCTACTAAAAATAAAAATCCCCAGTGATTCCAGACTTTTCCCTACACATACATGAATAAAGCTATGTATTTGTGTGTGTGTGGCAGAGGGGTCCCACGACCACCCCCAAGTTCTATGATTTGCCAGGAGGACTCATGGGACTTAGCATATAATCATATCGACAAGATTTATTTACAATGAAAAGATTTAAGGTGAGGTCAACACAGGGAGAAGGTACAGAGGGCAAAGTCTGAGAGAAGCCAGGCATAAGCTTCCCGGGGTCTCTCCCAGCATGCTCACACAGGATATGCTTAATTCCGCCAGCAAGGAGTTACGATGGCTCGTGTGAAACGTTGTCTGTGGAGGAAGCTCTGTAGAGACTCAGGGTCCAGGGTATTTATGGGGCTATTCACAGGGGTAGCCTCTAACTGATATGTACCACAATTTCTGACTCCCAGAAGGAAACCACATTGGTTGTACAAGCTGTTTAGGTACAGGAAGCTGCTTTTATTGGCCAGGAATAGCAAGAACTCTCCCGAATTCCAAGTTTCCAGATGCCAGCCAAGGCCCAACCTGATTAAGCAGAACTTTCAGAGGATTACAGTCAAGCCAGGTTTGTTAACTCTTTCCTACACAATTTGCATTTACACCTTGTACAAAATGTTCCGCCTCTTTCTATTCTACTGTCTGTCTTTCTGTCTGCAGCTTTTCTTTTGAAGATAACGCTATTGTAGACACCTTCCTATACCAGTTCACGTAGGTCTACCTATTTCTTTGTTGTAGTATTCCATTTTAGAGACAATTTCTTTAATCCTTATATAGGTTGATATTTGGTTTGTTGGCAATTAATTCTTTTTGTGGGGGGGAAGAGAGAGAGTTTGAATGGGGGAGGGGCAGGGTGAGAGAGAGAGAATCCCAAGCAGGCTCCACGCTGTGTGTGATTGAGGCTGGGCTCAATCTCACGATGCTGAGATCATGATCTGACCTGAAATCAAGAGTCAGATGCGCAACTGACTGAGCCACCCAGGTGCCCCTGTTTACTGTTCTTAATATTAGAAATTATGAAGCAACATCCTTGTTCATATACTTTTCATATATTCATGCCTACTGTTTCTGTTACATTGGCTTCTAATCGCTATTACCTATGTTTCTAGAAACATTATTCCAGATGTCATTGGATTTAGAAAGGAAGATCACTGTGTTGGAATGTTAGTGGATGTATTAAAATGAGGAGAGTTTGTTGGAAAGAGGGCTATTAAAAAAATCCAGGTACAGTTATCAGAGCTGAAATTCAACTGCTCAACTGTGGCAGGGAGTTTGGAGGGGGCAGAAATGTTGTAGACTTAGATTAAAGGCCATACAACAGCCCCTGAGTGTGGTCGGCTAGCGAAGCATGAACTAGGGTTGGTAAAAATGATTCCCAGCTATATGATCTGGTGGACAGCAACCTGGTAGTATGCAAGGGAATCAATTAGGAAGCAATTATAATAATTCAGGGCAGAAATGGTGGGGGCTCAGATTTCCAAGTGTTCATTCATTCATACATATTGAGCATCTGCTAAGTATCCACCACTCCATTGGCTGTTGGCATTATTGCTTTTTGTTTTTTGGTCAAAAACATTGAGGTAGAAACTTGATGCAACCAATCAATATAGATTCCAATAAACTTGGCCATTAATTAATTTCATTGCTATTCTTCTGTGAATGGCACAAAGCTTAACAAGAACTGTAGACAGTAATGGTGAATCATGCCCCAGATGTTTGAATAATTTACACATGCTTTAGCATAAAAATATGAAGAGGGAGGGGAAAAGGAGTTGTGGAAGCAAATAAGATCTCTTTTGTGTCTAGTTTTGTAGACAGATTCTCACTCATGCGCCCATTTCAGACAAATGCCCTTAGCGAACGGGAGCCGGTGACCCACCTCCTCCCCGTGCCCAGAGAACATTCTATCTTGCACAGTTCTGAGAATCACTTTTGTGGGCATCAAGTGTGATGTGAAAGAGAGAGACCGGTAAGCAGTTCTTTTTCTTCTTTTCACTGATTTGCTGTTCCCTTCACATTTGCTCCTCCTCCCTAGTCCATGAGCCTAAAAATGCAACTTCCTATTATCTGAAGACCAGACATATAAATCGCAATTTGAATGACAAGGGAAATTTTATTTTTATAGGGTTTTATGCTTCCTTCAATAGAAATTGACGTGCTTTTATGCATTTTGTTTCACAACTTGTTTGAATTTATATTGGAATCTGCTTTCGGATTAAGTTTATTTGACTAGGCAGAAAAGTCCCATCTGCATTCATTTGCACTCAGTATATGTAAGGAATGTGATCTCACACATTCTTTAAAAAATTGTTTTTCATAGTCTCTGAAGCTCATATGGGGAGAGGGGTCCACTTTTTTTTTCTTTCTGCAGACATAAGTCTATTTATTCTCCTTTTAATTCCTGTAAAAAGTTGAGTTACATTCTTCAAAGAAGATATACAAATAGCTAATAAGCACATGAACAGATGTTCAACATCACAAATCATCAGGGAAATGCAAATTGAAAGCACAATGAGATACCACTTCACATCCAATAGGATAGCTATTATTTTTTTTTAAATATATAGAAAATAACATGTTAGCAAAGATGTAGAGAAGTTGGAAACTTTATGCATTGCTGGTGGGAATGTAAAATGTTGCAGGTGCTGTGGAAAACAGTATGGAGGTTCTTCAAAAAAAAAAAAAATTAAGCCTAGAATAACCACGTGATCCATCACGTCAACTTTTAGGGAGAATTTTTCTACCCAAAAGAATCGGAAACAGATTGAAGAGACATTTGTACATCGATGTTCACAGCAGGATTATTTGAAGTAGCCAAAGATGGAAGCAACCAAGTGTCCATTGACAAATGTGTTGATAAGCAGGAGGTGGTTTCACACATATAATGGAATATTATTCAGCCTTAACAAGGAATGCAATTCTTTTTTTTTTTTTAAAGATTTTATTTATTTATTTGACAGACAGAGAGCACAAGTAGGCAGAGAGGCAGGCAGAGAGAGGAGGAAGCAGGCTCCCTGCTGAGCAGAGTGCCCGATGTGGGGCTAGATCCCATGACCCTGGGATCATGACCTGAGCCGAAGGCAGAGGCTTTAACCCACTGAGCCACCCAGGCGCCCCAAGGAATGCAATTCTGATACATGTTACGACATGGATAAACCCTGGAAGACATTGTGCTAAGTGGCAAAAGCCAGACACAAAAGAGCAAATATTATATGATTCAACTTGTATGTGGTTCATAGGGTAGTAAATTTCATACAGATGGAGAGTAGAATAGTGACAGCCAGGGCCTGGGAAAGGAGAGAATAGAGAGTCATTGTTATGATATAGGACGGAGTTTCAGATGTGCAAGTTCTGGAAGTGGGTGGCAGTGTGCTTGTTACAACCATGTGAGTGTATTTAATGCCACTGAACTATGCACTTGAAAATGGCTCAGATGGTATTACGTATATTTTGCCACAATTTTAAAAATGAAAAAAAGTCAAATGGTAGATAGAACTACCTGGGCAAACATATGCTTTTCCCCCGTGGTACTTTTTTCCTCATTCTGAGGGATTTTTCTCTCTTTTCCCCTTTCACTCAGCTTTCCCTCTCTGCCTTTGTGGTGCTTGCACTCTTTTCCATCGCCATCACTTGCAGAACTTTCTCTAATGACAGATTCTAATACAATCCATGTCCCTTCAAGGTATTTGAGCCAATAGGGTAGCTTTCCCTGGCATATTTTCATTTTTAAGGCTTACCTCTAATCGGACATGTTCAGTGGTGTTTCTTGTAGAGAAAGCCTTCTGGGGGCCCTAAAGCAAAGATGCCAAGTTGGTGGAAGGGAAGGAGCCAAAGCGAGGATGGGAGGAATCCTGTACCCCCGAGGCCCAGCACTGCAGTCAGCTGGCCAGCCCTACAGACCCTACGCCCCCGAGCCTTGCCCGCATACTGTCCCCATGCTCTGCTGCCCTCTCGGGAGCCCTCCACGGCCCGGGCCTGCCTCCACCACTGCTATTAGATTCCTGCCACGAAACCTGGAGCCAAAAAAAAAAGAATCCCTGCTCTCACGGCCATGCCTCTCGTGACTGGCATCCAAACTGGAGCCGCTGGCAAGGAAGTCTAAAAAAGAGTTCCCAAGTTTCTAGCCCTTGTAGTTTGGGAAGCATAGAAAGGTAGGCCCTGGGCACAGCAGGCAAGACCCAGCACAGATGTGGGATTGTGCGAAGTAAGCACCTTCACATGAACCACATGAACAGGCTGAGCCCTGCCTGGTGAGGTAGCCTCCAGCTCCAGAAGGATCAAGTCTCCCCAGGTCACACCGGTCTTACTGCTCTGAGATCTTGGGCGGTGATAGCTACAGCCATTTGCCAAACCCCTTCAGAAAGCCAAGGGCTTTGTGAACTGCCTGAAGCCTCTCATCCACAAGCCTGTGAGGTAGGTTTCCTCACATCTGTTCTACAGATGGAGAAACTGGAGTGGGTGTGGGGGAGGGGCCGCTTACACAGCCAACGAATGGGGCTGCTGTGATTCACACCCGGCTGGGAGCCACCCCTCTCACGGTGAACTCCCGGAGCTCCTGTTCCTATCTCCCGGGCTTGCTGGGGATTTGAGGAGATGCTGCATGTACCTCTCCTGTTTTACGTGTCTATTCCTTATCCCTGGGCATGTGGCCCCCAACATTCACTGCAATTTCACTTGGTGCTGGTTTCCCAGGCTGTCATTAATAAAAGCATAAAATGCAAACATCAGACAACTCGGTGATACCCTCATGGCCCAGGGAAAAAGGGGGTGATTCCTCTGAATTCCCACACACGATTTGGGAGGGGGGAAGGTCTGCACTCTCTGAAGCCTCAATGGAAAGATGGCCGGCGGGCTCAGCTCTTTGCTGTGACCACCTGGAGCAAAGGACAGGAGTCAGTGGGCTTACCTCTCCCTCCATGGGGTTGATGGCATGTGAAACAAGCAAGACTTGCAGGTTCTCCCGGTTAGCTCCCCGGCTGAAGCACGGTTCCTCGCTCTGTTCACCATTTGGTAGACATTGTCCTTCACTTTATACTGGGGACCTGGTCTTCTGATTCTTGTCCAGCCTTTGAACACCACTGGAAGAGCTTTCCGTTCGTACAGCACTTCTCCTTTTACAGAACTTTGAACAGAGATTCGTATTTGATCCTGACAGCAAGCCAGTGAAGCAGTTAGCTGGAAATTGCTGCCCTCGATTTACAGATTAAGAGACTGTGGTTATGTGACTGGTACCAGCTCACCAACCTATAAATGGCGAAGTGGCCTGTAAGTGGGTCCCCAGCCTAGGAACTCTGGTGAGGAAGGCAGTTTGCTTTCTGCTCCTGGCCTTTCCCTCTTATTCTTTTTCTCCCTCTCTTTTCCCTTCTTTCTCATTTCGTCTTCTCTATGCCCTCTGACTCCGTTCCTTACTGTTCATCTTCCTCTCTATTCTGAGTATTTCTGCCATTCTCCTAGACCTGAGTTTCTCTACTAACTTCTCTACTGCTGTGTGATATATATATCTCGAGACTGAGAAGGAGAGAGAAATGAATAATTGGGCATTTGGTTGGTAGTCAGCAGACATTTCCTTTCTCCACTTTTCCAATAGTGTGGACACATGGCTAAGACTGTACACTTTTGTCTCCCATTCACCTGTGTCATCCTTATCATAGAGCTGTTGGACTTGATTTAACAGGAGACCCTGGCTGTGTATCTGTGGCCACGAGCCGTGGTCGAATGAGAGTCGCCTGACAGATGTGGCCGGAGTAGTCAGTAGCAGCCTGTCTCCAGAGCTCTGAGAGGGGTGAGTGGGAAGCTTTGTCCTGACTCCACTTCTAATTCTGTATTGTCACT
Source organism: Taxidea taxus jeffersonii (assembly GCA_003697995.1). NCBI lineage: Eukaryota > Metazoa > Chordata > Mammalia > Carnivora > Mustelidae > Taxidea > Taxidea taxus. The sequence goes on from ML097968.1 coordinate 35,452, forward strand.
GGCATATCTATGACCAAGCGGAGGCCCTGTGTCCACAGCACAGCATCTGACTGTAAGCCCTGGATTTCCTGGGTCACCAAGACAGATTCTCTGAGTGGAGAAGAAAAAGATGAGGGGTAGCGTTTTTCCCTAGAGAAGGGTATGAAGGCAAGGAGCGTGGGCAGCTGGTCTCTCTTCCCTGACTGATCTCCTTGCTGGACAAAGTGTGAGCCAGAGAAGGCATAGCAAAGCCATGCATGTGCAGGCTTTGCCCCCATTCCTACAATGCCATTATCTTATGCTCTCCCAGTGAGAAATTCATCATTAGGAAAGCATGCCTAGGAACAGAAGCGCCCAGAGATAGGACTCTTTTTCAGACGTTCTAGTTCCTGACCTTTACCCATCTTCTGCAAATGAGCTAGCATTATTTTGCCAAGCCAGGTACTTACCTGCTTTTCCTCTGCACATCTCTAACAGCCTTAGCATAAAGAGGTTTAATAAGAAAAAAATCTTGGGCTGTGTCATCGTCACCTACTAAAGTTAGGATTTTCTTCCCCCACCTACATGTCTTGAATGTTGTTGTCAGGCTGGAAATAAATCTTGAGGCAGAGCATTCACTGATTCCATTCAAGGGAGAACAACAGTGAATATGTCCTATTCTTTCACAAGCCAGTTGCCGGTTTCTTAACAGGACTTCCGGGGCTGTGATCTGCCAGGAATCAGGAGGCTGGAGTCCTGGTCCGCCGGGCCAGGGTCCCTGATCTCAGCCTCACTCTGGAGTTGGAGCAAACCCACAGTTCCTGTTTGAAACTGGATAGTTGGATGATGTTTTTCTTGGCTGCAACTCTAAAGGCTGGTGCCCAGAGCCAATCTTTGGCAGAAGAGAGAAATACGAAGTTTGTTTCTCCCTCAAACACTCCCAGCCTCCCTTTTCCTCCCCTTCTCCCCGATTCCTTTCCAAGTTCCCAGGACTTTGTTCCTCTTGCCCCTCACCCACACGTGGACTCTGAAAGGGTCTGAGGCAGTTTCTGTATGTGCAAGTGGGTGATATTGTCCAGAGAAATGCTTCACAGCTTTAAGGTGTGTACAGATCTCCCACATTGCTCACGTGTGGGGTCGGGCTCAGCAGCTCGGAGTGGGCTCTGAGATTCTGCATTCTAACCAGCTTCTGATGATGCTGATGTGGCTGGTCTGTGGACCACACTTCAAGTAACATGTAGGAAAAAACCTCCAGTCCTCCTCCCGTGTTTCCCCCTTACTCTGATGTGATTACCACATTGACACCAGCTTCTGACACCAGCTGTGTGAGTTGCCCCCCGACAACCACGTGATTCTGTGACACCAGCTGCGTGTCCTATGGTTGAACTCAATTCTGACACTGTTTACCTGAAGATAGTGTCAGATCCCCCACGTTCAGAGCTCAGTCCCACAGGACTGTCCCTTCTCCCCCCTTGATGTGCCAATCACAAGTAGTGGGTTCCTAGGTTAACCACAACTTCTGTCCAACTTGGCTACAAACTGCAGATTCCCATGACCTCCTCCCCTTTGGATTCAACATTTTGCTAGAACAGCTTGCAGAACTCAAGGAAACACTTACTTATGTTTACCAGTTTATTAAAGGATGTGTTAAAGGATATGGAGGAACAGCCAGATGAAGGGATACAGAGGGTGAGGTCTGAGAGCTTCTGGAGGGCAAGAGTTTCTGTCCCTGGGGAGCTGGGAGTGTGTCACCGTAGTCATTAGGTACATCTTTGTGCTCCCTTTAGATCCTGCACCATGATTGGTTTGTTTGACCAAAATTCTAAAATTAATTGTTCAGTTCAGTTTAGCTCTCATGGATGCATACCCATGATAAATTTTCACTTTTAGAAATTTCTCTCAAAATATCCTGATCTCTCATTTTGGTAAAAATCAATCCAATGTAAAGTAAGTTTCTTACAGATTTTGTTTCTACTGTGTGTTTTAGAGGCAAGAGTGGGTAGGGAAGAGTCCAGAGATGAGAACAGAGAAGATGGTCCATTTTCTGTCTCTGCCTTATCCACCACTGCAAGTCAGTGCATCTAGCGAACTGCTGGGGAAAATGATTTGCCTGAGAAACGGAAGAGCCAGAAGATGGTAACTCATTTCAGAGGGCAGAACCAGCTGATAAGCCAGACCCAGAACGAAAACACTAGTTCTCAGTAACACAGATGGATCCCTTCCCAGCTTTCTACTGACTCCGTGTTCAGGTCACTGGAGAGAGAAGCCCGGGAGTAAATATGAAAAGCTGTTTCCATGAATTATTCTCTGAGAAATGAACTTGCTTAGGTACCCTTTCCACAGAATGGAAGGCATGAAGGAGGAAGTCAGCCTCAGGGTGTCCCCCTCCCTGTGGTGCCAGCAGGGGTGCTCCCCCCGAAGTTGAGCGGTGCCTGCATGCCTGCGGAGGGCGATGGGAGTGCACGGCAGAGGCAGTAAGCAATGCCTGTGGGAGTTAGGAGGGCAGCGGGGGCAGCAGGAGAAGGCCACAAAGTGGAGACAGCCCAATGGACCCACTGGGGAGATGAACAATTTCAGTCTTGATCATATGAGAGAAAAAGTCTCCGAAGCCTTCCAAGAATATTAGGGGAGGGGTGCTGGTGAATAGGGATTTGGCTGGGGGCCAAGGCTCTGCCTTATCAATAGGAATAAAAACTCAAATTTATTCAAAACCCCACATGTTTAAGTCCCCATTGTGTGATCTATAAAACCAGAGCCTAAGACATAATGAGTGGTTGGGGTCTACGCACATGCTTTGGTCAGAGTTGTTCTGTTCTTGTCTGGGTTTTTTTTTTTTTTAATTTGACAGAGAGAGATCACAAGTAGGCAGAGAGGCAGGGAGAGAGAGAGAGAGGGAAGCAGGCTCCCTGCTGAGCAGAGATCCTGATGCGGGACTCGATCCCAGGACCCTGAGATCATGACCCGAGCCGAAGGCAGCGGCTTAACCCACTGAGCCACCCAGGCGCCCCTTGTCTGTTCTTTTTTTATGGGGCCTTCATGTATGGTCTCCTTTGAGAGAGGAATTCCTAAGCTCAAATCCCTGAGCAGGATATTCTGCAAGGGCCTGGCCAGCACATGAACCTATAGCTCTTCCTCCGTGAGTAAGAAAGTAATAGTGGATGCTGTGGTGAGGACTTCTGGGAGCCAAGACCAGGCCAGGAGAAGTTGTGGTCAGAAGGGATTTCCAGAGTCTGAGCTCTCTGCAGTTTAATACCTCTAAGTGTTGGCTGAGACAAGACAGTTGTGGCAGTGTTTAGGGCTGGGGGAAGAGCCTCCGGACAGGTGCTGAAATCCCTGGAGAAAATGAAGGTGGGCAGAGTCCTAGACATCACAGGCTACTTTAAAGCAGGAATTAAAAAGCTCTTGCTCACATTCCTATCTTTGCACTGTTCAAATTCAGGTCTCATCACCAGCTGGCCTCAGACGCTCTGAGGGTCCTTAGGGAAGGCCATTTCTAAATTAACAAGGATCCAAATCAGAGACCTTATTCTAACCATGATTGAAATGTTCCGAGTAATAGGATTTTGGATAAATTAGTTATTCATCATGGAAGAGGTATTATAGATAAATACCATACCTCATTGCTATTCCAAGCTGTCCACTAGTCATCTCCTTTAAGGAGAAAAATAGAAGAATTTACGTGGTTCTGAACAGTGATCTGCTTAATGATTTCAAGGTTTTTATCTGGAGAGGATTTCAATAAACTACTTTAAAAGAGGTGGAAGCCAAAAAAAAAAAATCTGTGTGAAGGGCTTGTATAATTGCTGAAATGTTGGTTCTCTAGGGCTAGAAATCAACGAAAAGGGTGAATGTTATGGAAAGATTTTTAAGTAGTTATTCAGGAGAAACTAAATAGAAAATCAATCAGGAAAATAAAAAATTCATAAATCCAATTGCTTCTAATTGGCTCCGAACATAGTACAGAATTCAAAATGTTTGCCTATGAACAGCTCTGTCTCTTGAAATTGTGACTCTTATCATAGGAAAGAGCATTTGGGTTACTTTTTTTTTTTCCTATCAAAGAAAATTCATGAAGGCCAAAGCAATCTTGCAAATGGCTCAAGCTGAAAAACTCCTTATCATGGCTATTTATGGAGAAATTCCTTGCAAAGATTTACTTGAGCTAGGAAGAACATATTTTCATTCCAAGTCTTTAAACATTTATTAAGCCCCTACTATGTACACAGCACTAGGTTGGGCCCTGTGGGAGATACACAGACAGCTGAGCCAGGATTCCTGAGAATTTATCATTTCAAAGAGGAAACAGATGAATGCCTAATTAACTTTAGGACAGGTATTAATGCAATAAGGGCTTAATAATAGAAATATCACCGAATAGTATGGTCAGAGAGAGGAGCACAAATGGTTTCTGACAAAAGGGATCTACAAAGGTTTCTTAGAGAAGGTGAAATAAGAATTAAGAAGATACTTCACACAGAACATTTTAATGAACGTCCAATGGAAATGTGAGCTAGGCTTGAGGAACACAGAATGGTTTATAATAACTTGGGAGAGTTGGTACAAGGTTAAGTCCTAAAGAACGTGATATTTATATTTAGTGCTATATTCTCTGGCTCTCCATCTCAAACTTTGGTGGGCAGCCATAAACTGTATACTGCTCTCATTTCTCCTCTAAGGATGAAAATTTCCCAATTAACATATATCCTCTTAAGTGTTCCTGAATTAATGGGTTACCCTTCTCAAGGAATATTTACTCTTTAAAATAATTTTATTATTTTATGACGTATTTGTTGAAGATATTCTTCTAAACTTAGGATAGGGAAGTTATTCATGATTTAAACAATAAGGACAACTTTAAGAAGATTCAGGTACCCTCTCCTTTAGTGTGGACATTTCCAACATTCCAAAGTTGCTTCAGTGTTTGTTTTTAAAAGAGGAGGATGGGGAAAGAATCACTTTCGTTGTAAAGTATTATCTTTCCTCTGGTGGAAGAATTTCAGGCATCTGTATGGAGATGGTATTTTCAGGTGGGAAGATTTACCTAAGATGGTCCCTCTGGGGGTTACGTTTGTATTGCAGTGTGAGCACGTGTTTTAGAGATAGAAAGTCCTGTGTTTCAATTCCAGCTGTGCCTCTTGGAATGTTGAGTCTGGGGCAGACTGCTCTGCTCCTCAGAGACTGTACTTCTACATGTGCACATTGGGAGTGATCTCTGGCCATTCTCAAGTCCAGAGTTGGGGGAAAACATCCCTGCAAATCATAACAGCAAAGTAATTCCTAGGACAGGTGCAGCAAAGTGAGGGGTTGAGGGAGTCCCCAGAAGAGCTGCAGATGTAGGCCTCGGGGACCTCTGAAGAGCTCCCATAGCACTCTCCCACTGCCTCTTTTACTCCCACACCCTTCTTTTCCTAGCCAGTGTCTCCTAGCTGGACTAGTCATCTTTCAGATCTCAGAGGAAAGTTATTTCTTTAGGAGGCTTTCTCTCATCTTCCAGACTCAGTCTTTTCTCATGCTCATGGCAATTTTTAATTTACTAACATTTGGTGTCTACATTCCTTGCTTGACTGGAAGATTCATGAGGCTAAGTATCACATCAGAATGGTACTGCCTGGCCCATGGTAGATGGCCTTAAATATTCTTGAGTGAATTAATAAATGAAAGGGAAAAGGAAAGAAGGAAGGAAGGGAAGAAGGGAGGAAGGGAGGAAGAGAGGAAAGAAGGAAGGGCGGAAGGAAGGAAAGGGAAGACAAGGAAAGGAAAGAGAGAAGGAAAGGAAAGAAGGAGGGAGGGAAGAAGGGTCCTGTTAAAATTCATACCATTATAATCAAATAAGCCATCCAGAGGACTAAAGGAGGGTATGTTCAGACTGATGTGGCAGCCACTGAGGAGGAATTAGGAGTAGCTCCCATTAATATGCTATGATCTTTCTGAGAGAACAAAAGGCAGCACTGGGGTCCACTCATTCTTACATATGTCAGCTTTGCTTTCAGCGCTATTCTTGCTAATGTTTAAATGCCAGCATCACGACCCTGGGGCCTCATAAACTTCACATGATAAATTCCCATGAACTGACACTCCTCTACTGCTCAGCAGAGAACTTCATAATATCTTTCACCCGCTTTGCAAACTGGACCTCTTTTTAAGTATAGAGGATGAATATTTTAAAAGAGTCTTTCAAGAAAATACAATAGAGTATTCCATCAGAAAACATTCTGCTTCTGTTTGCAATTCAAAATATTTTATGGGGTGTAGGAATGGAAAGTTTGGATTATTCCTTTCATTCTCATGTTGACTTCAGACAGGATTCTGATGACGACAGTCATGTTAGAGAGAGGTACGTGTGCAGTGATAAGAGCTTAGCAAGGGGATTTAGCATTCAGGTCAATGCAAGGAACATCTATTAAGTACTTATTGGATTGAGTGTTCAAAATAATACCAAGTGTCAGGCACTGCACTGTTTTATGTTTTTGCAATTATGCAATTATGTTTTATGCAATTATGGTGTCAGATAATGAATTATCTCATTTAATCCTATTGGCTCTATAGTTGGTACTGGACTGCTGTTATCCCAACCTTATAGATAAATATATATCCATACACACACACACACACACACACACACACACACACACACACATACACCCAGGGACACATAAACACTCAGGGGTGAGGCCAGGAATTCAACAGGGGCAGTTAATTCTCCAGTCTGTGTTCTTCACCACTATGGGAAGGGGCAGGGTGGGGTGTGAGTGGAAATGTTGGGGAGGAAAGATTTCACTCTACCCTTCAATGTTCTGTTGGCCAATCTAAGAATTAAGTTGGCATGAGACAAACTAACAGGAGAAAAATTAAATTTAAATACATATGTACAGGGTCCATAAGATTATGAAGCCCACAGGCAGTCAGGCAAGTGAGGCTTATATGTCATCCAGAGAGCTAAGGAGATGGGGGGGTGAGGGGTCTAGAGCTTCAAAGAGAAGGAAGACCATTGGCAAGAAGGTGAAAAAGAGTAAATGGGAAACAAATGCATTCTGGGCCACTCAGAAACAATGAAATATAGAGAGGCCTTGAGAAGTTCCTGCCTGTCTACCGCCCCTCATTCATATCATAAGGTAGGCATCTGTGGTGATAGCTTTCTTCCTGGAGTAGGTTTTTCAACTAAATTCTTTTAGGCAGTTATGGGGAATGTCAAAGAGTCTTCCTGAGCCTTCTGTTTCTTACAAATAATCTGCATGCCAAGGAGACACATTTTGGGGTGGCAAATCTTGCTCCCCTCCAGAGGGCAGAGATATTAGGAGAAGACACAATTTCAATCACTGAGAGGCCTGCAGTCCATCAAGATGCCTCAGAAGAAAAACCTGGATTCCACCATTGTTTTGTTTTGTTTTTTAATACTTCTTTGTAGTCCTAAAGTCTTCCGCTTGGAGTTAGAGAGAAGTCTATTTTGCATTGTACCTGCCTTCCATACAACTACCTCTGTCCACCTGATCCTGCCACTGTGCCCACAGCTGATCAGAACACAAATGCAAAGGAAGGAAACCTCTTTCTAGGCAGAGAAAAGAGCCTCTGTGAAATCCCCGACATAGAATTTGCTAGGAGCTGAGCAAAGGTGGGAAATAGAGGAAGACAGAGAGAGGCAAGGCAGACAGACAGAGAAGGAAGAGCAAGAAGTGAGCAAGGCTGGACTGAGATGTGCTGTCTAGCCCTGCAGTCCAATACTTGACACACTTTAAAGCTTTGTCCTTTAAATATTTACTCAACATTTGTTTATATGAGAAGCTGAGCTTTGCCTGGGAAAAGGGCAGAAGAAGAGGTTGTGCTCATTTGCTCCCTTGTCACAATTTAGCTCTGACCCCAAACATCATATCCAACTCAGCTAAACAGAGGTTTTATGGTAACTAGGATTCCTACTTCATATTGTCCTTCTCAACCAAACTAGATCTCATTCTAGCCATCATCTGTTATTCCTCCAGTGTACCCCTCATCCTCTCCCCACTAGCCCAGAGGGTTAGTGATCCCCCTCATCAGCTCCTGCCTGCTCACATATCCAAAGCTTTCCAAACACATGCAACAATCTCTGAGAAGAGATATTTCTCTGGTAACAACTTGGTGCCTGGTTATATTTTGTTATCTCTTATAGAGGGTGTTCCAGTGGAATTGCTCCAAGTCTGTCCTTGTGTGTGCGATGAGGATAGATGGATTGGGATGTCAAGTTCATAATCCCATGGGGCATTGTCCTTAGGGTATTGGGAGTATTGGAGGGTTTTAAATAGAATGAAGTGGCTTGTGTTCTAAGCAGACTACCCTTGAGGCAGTGGACAGAATCCTGCACAGGGTGTGCTTGGTAGGCCTAGAGAATAGAGGATGGAGACGACTGGAGGGGACAAGATTAGCACCTATCGATCTCAAGTCTGCCCAAGTCCCCTGCTCTGTCACTTTTTCTTTTCTTAATAGTAGATATTGTTGTCATTACGATCACCTGCATTATCATAACTTGAATGGTCCAGTACAAAATAAAAATGAAAAGTCCCTTGTTTAAAATTTATTAAGAATTTTAAAACAAAAAAAAGCAAGTTGGGGGCTTTTCTGAGCCCAGGGCTATGAGACTGTACAGGTCACACATCTGTGAAGCTGGCCATGCTAGGAGTCACACCTTCTCTATCCTAGTATTTTCTATGATGGGAATTCTACTACTTCCTCTTACAACTTCTGTCCTGTTATTCACTGATGATTTTCTCTATGTACTAGATACTATCTAGTAGAGGTTGTTTTTGTTGGGAAGAGGTCCATCAGTAATTAATCTCAAGCTCATAGGCTGACCTTGACTCAGGTGTCCACTTCTGGCCAGGCTGGCATTGACACAAGGCAGCAGGGAGTCGAGTCCTGCGTAGGGCAGGCACAAGTATATAATAGATTCCTCTCCAATCAAAATGTAGGGTGAGTCCTTGTCCAGGATCTAGAATGAAAAAGAATTATAGGAACCATGATAGAGTCTCTCTTCCTGCCCTCACAAGGCTTATAAACTTATTGGAGGGAAAGGAAGGAAAAACCTAGATCAGGGCACCTGGGTGGCTTAGTTGGCTAAGGGTCTGACTCTTGATTTCAGTTCAGGTCATGATCTCTGGGTCATGGGATTAAACCCTGCATCAGGCTCCACATTAAGATTCTGCTTCAGATTCTCTACCTCTCCTTCTGCCCCTCCCCCATTCATGTTCTCTCTCTCTCTCTCTCTCTCTCTCTCAAATAAGTATATGAACCTTAAAAAACAGAACAAAATGAACACTTAGATCATGTTGTGAGGCACCTTACAGGACTGTGATAAGAAATGCTCTTCACTGGTTACTTGTGACCCCATGCCCCTATACTCCCAGTGGTACCAGGGGAGTCAGATTGCCCATACCACATTCCTGGCCCCACCACTTGATTGTCATGTGTCTTTGGGCGTGTTCTTCTACTTCTCTGTGCCTCAAGGTTTCCAATGGAAAAATTAGGACAATAAGGGTACTGTCCCAATCTCAGAGATTTCTGTGAGATTATATGAGGTCATCTCTTCCTGGTAAATAATTAGGCATAATATTTTCTACCATAAATCTTTCTCTTCTTTTATTTCTACATTTCTGCTTCCCTTCTTGGACAGGCAAATCATATCCTTCTCTGTCCAGAAGACCCATACTCTTTTCTGATCCTATAATTTGGCTCAGAATATTTCCACTAAGACATCTATCTTCACAGACCAGTGGAAGTCCCAAGGCCTTTATAAAAATTTCTTGATAATTTCAACTCACATATGGAGACTCACAGAGCAGAACTGAGTGTTGCAAGGACTTAGACCTCAGAGTGCAGCCTCTCTTCACAGCTCAGGAAATTGAGGCTGGCAGTGCCCAACCTCTCTCTTTCCTAATTTCCTATTTACATCACTCATCTCTGCCATCCATAGTCCTAGGACTTCAGCATCCACTTCCTCTGCTCCTCCGGTTTCCTGGATTAGTCTTTAGAGTACAGTTCGAGGGATTCTTCCTTAGCTATCTCCACAGATTAGATCAATTTCACTGATTGTCCTTTTCCAGAGATGCCTGTTATTCCCTTTGGAGCTCTTCATCAGAAAGCAATTCAGGGGGCACCTGGGTGGCTCAGTCGGTTAAGCGTTAGACTCTTGATTTCAGCTCAGGACATGCATCAGGCTCTGAGCTCAGTGAGGAGTCTGCTTGTCCCTTTCCCTCTATTCCTCCCCTGCTCTCTCTCAAATAAATAAATATGCAAAATCTTGAAAAAAAAAGAAAGCAATTCAGGAATTACTGTGTATTTAGTGATTTAATGTCCATCTCCCTCACTCCCTGGAATGAAAGCTTTTGTGTTTGTATTTGTTGGGTGCCTACTATGTGCATGGAAGTATGCTGGCTATTGGAGATTCAGTGGTGAACCAGACAGATTTGGTCCCTGCCTTCAGACTTTTATATAAAGCTACCTTTATATAAAATCTTTATGTAAAGCTACCAGGCTGAGAGGTGCAATGAACTTCTAGAACTTTGAGGAGCTCTCATGGACTACAAGTAGCTAAAGAAAATGAACAGTAATGCAAATTTTACTCCACTAACCTGAAGCAAAATAGTGAAATTATTTTTATACTCAAATATAAGCTAATAGAAACATCTCAAGTGTTGCAAGTAGCACAACAAAGAACAGTGTTTTGAAAATGAAATACCACCTTCTTTAGTCTAGAATCCTCTTTCAAAGGCCACGAGTCAATATTTACTCCAGTCTTAGTTGTCTAAACCACTCTAATGCTTGGTTTCTTCCAACTGTTTTTTTCATGAAACCAATCTAGTTCCTTGTTATATAAGAGGCATGAACCCTGAGCACCTGAGTGGTTATCTTCCTTTGTAAACTAATCTGAGTGCAAACAAAGCCCTTCATTTGAGGTCAAGAGTTTCTTTTGTCCTTTAAATAAAAAGAGAATCAAATTCTTGTGAAATGCCATGGAACTATAAGCACCCAATCCATTTAGGGTGAGACTAGTAATTTTCCAGGCTTCAAATTGTCCACTTATGGAAACCACCTTCTGCTAGTCTGCTTGAAATTACTCTACTTAGAGATTACAACATTCACACCATCCTTTGAATGCTAGGTTTCCATTACCTAATGGGCATTTCTGCTTCACTATCTCACAGGCAACTAAGTCTCAACAAGTCCCAAATTGAACTGTGATCCAGTAACTCTCTCTTTTTTTTTTTAAGATTTTATTTATTTATTTGTCAGAGAGAGAGAGCAAGCACAGGCAGACAGAGTGGCAGGCAGAGGCAGAGAGAGAAGCAGGCTCCCTGCCGAGCAAGGAGCCCGATGTGGGACTTGATCCCAGGACACTGGGATCATGACCTGAGCCGAAGGCAGCCGCTTAACCAACTGAGCCACCCATGTGTCCCAGTAACTCTCTTTTTATTCTTAATATCTGTTAATGACACCTCTGAACTAGAAATCTGAGATTCAGTCTCTTATTCAAATACAAATTCTCCATTTTTTTACCTAAATGTCTCTTGAATTTGCCTCCCAATGCCCTCCTTCTCTCCACTTCCACCATCCCTCCTGTGGCTGCTGCTGGCTCCGGTCTTCATCTCTTCACAGGCCTTCACTGTCCTTGGACCGTGGCCTCCTAGTTTTTCTCAGACTGTCACTGCCGTCCTTCTGAATCTGACCCTCCGTTGGCACCACATGGCCTGTCTGCACGTCCCCATCAGTCTATCCTGTTCAAACCCCTTCCGTGGTTTTATATCATTACCAGTAGTTTTTCTCAAGATGATGTGACTCTTCTAAAAGTTTTCAAGGGACAAGAAATTCTTCATTGTACTGGACAGTCCAGCGACATGGCAGGACATTAAATGTCCCTGGATGCAGGCTACTGGATGCCAGAAGAAACCCCCTAGTCATTGTGACAACAAAGAAATGTACACGCCTACTCAGACAAGCCCTGGTACTGCCCAGGTGACAATCACCTATAAGAGAAAAGTCTGTCCTTCTTCATGTGATCTAGAAAGCCCTCAGAGACCTGACCCCTCCAGGACCTAGAAGTCTGGTGTCTGCACTTCTGCTGTGCACTGGGTTCTCTGATAGTGGTCACTGTGCTGTGTCACCCGTGGGACATCTCTAGCTTCCTCACCCAGCTAATTCCTCATTCTTCAAGACTTGGTTGAGTGTCCCCTCCTTCCAGAATCCTCCTGTGAATATCTTCCTTTGCTTTGTCTCTCTTTGCACCTTCCTTTTGCCCCGTCCCCATTCCAGTACCGAATGGACAAATGCTTCTCCTTTGAGGGCACTGCACACTCTGGAAAAACTATCCTAACCTTCATCATTTCCAGCTACAATGACCTTTTTATGCTTAATAGCTCCACTAATACTTTTGAGGTTGGGGTGGAAATACAGATGCCCTTTCCAGGTTCCCTTATATTTGTGTCCTAAGGCTACTAAACAAAATTCCCGAGGACCAGCTAGCTTAAAGAAAGAGACATTTATTTGTTCTCTCAGACTACTGGAGGCCAGAAGTCAGAAATCAAGATGGGAGCAGGACCAGACTCCTTCCAAAGGCTCTAGGGGAGAATCCTCTGCCTCTTCCAGCTTTGCGTGGCTCCAGGCATTCCTTGGGCAGTAACCGCATCACTCCAGGCTCTGCTTCTATCTTCACATGGCCTTCTCCTCTTCTCTTTTGTCCCTTAAGGGGGACACTTGTCATTGGATATAGGGTCTATCTGGGTAATCCAGGATGATCTCATCTCAAGGTCCTTAATTTCATTTGCAAAAACTCTTTTTCCAAGAAACAGGAAAGGTCTCAAATACACAACCTAACCCTACACCTAAAGGAGCTCGAGAAAGAACAACAAAGAAAGCCTAAACCCAGCAGGAGAAGAGAAACAATAAAGATCAAAGCAGAAATCAATGAAATAGAAACCAAAAAAACAATAGAACAAATCAATGAAACTAGGAGCTGGTTCTTTGAAAGAATTAATAAGATTGATAAACCCCTGGCCAGACTTATCCAAAAGAAAAGAGAAAGGACCCAAATAAATAAAATCATGAATGAAAGAGGAGAGGTCACAACCAACACCAAAGAAATACAAACAATCATAAGAACATATTATGAACAACTCTATGCCAACAAATTCGACAATCTGGAAGAAATGGATGCTTTCCTAGAGACATATAAACTGCCAAAACTGAACCAGGAAGAAATAGAAAACCTGAATAGGCCCATAACCAGTAAGGAGATTGAAACAGTCATCAAAAATCTCCCAACAAACAAAAGCCCAGGGCCAGATGGCTTCCCAGGGGAATTCTACCAAACATTTAAAGAAGAATTAATTCCTATTCTCCTGAAACTGTCCCAAAAAATAGAAATGGAAGGAAAACTTCCAAACTCATTTTATGAGGCCAGCATCACCTTGATCCCCAAACCAGACAAGGATCCCATCAAAAAAGAGAATTACAGACCAATATCCTTGATGAACACAGATGCGAAAATTCTCACCAAAATACTAGCCAATAGGATCCAACAGTACATTAAAAGGATTATTCACCACGACCAAGTGGGATTTATTCCAGGGCAGCAGGGTTGGTTCAACATCCGCAAATCAATCAATGTGATACAGTACACTAACAAAAGAAAGAACAAGAACCATATGATACTCTCATAGATGCTGAAAAAGCATTTGACAAAGTGCAACATCCCTTCCTAATCAAAACTCTTCAAAGTGTAGGGATAGAAGGCACATACCTCAATATTATCAAAGCCATCTATGAAAAACCCACTGCAAGTATCATTCTCAATGGAGAAAAACTGAGAACTTTTCCATTAAGGTCAGGAACACGGCAGAGATGTCCGCTATCACCACTGCTATTCAACATAGTATTAGAAGTCCTAGCCTCAGCAATCAAACAAAAAGAAATTAAAGGCATCCAAATCGGCAAAGAGGAAGTCAAACTATCGCTCTTTGCAGATGATATGATACTGTATGTGGAAAACCCAAAAGTCTCCACTCCAAAACTGCTAGAGCTTGTACAGGAATTCAGTAAAGTGTCAGGATATATAATCAACGCACAGAAATCAGTTGCATTTCTTTACACCAACAACAAGACAGAAGAAAGAGAAATTAAGGAGTCAATCCCGTTTACAATTACACCCAAAACCTAGGAATAAACCTCACCAAAGAGGCAAAGAATCTATACTCAGAGAACTATAAAGTACTCATGAAAGAAATTGAGGAAGACACAAAGAAATGAAAAAATGTTCCATGCTCATGGATTGGAAGAATAAATATTGTGAAAATATCTATGCTACCTAAAGCTATCTACACATTTAATGCAATGCCTATCAAAATCCCATCCAATTTTTTCAAAGAAATGGAACAAATAATCCTAAAATTTATATGGAACCAGAAAAGACCTCGAATAGCCAAAGGAATATTGAAAAAGAAA
>ML097968.1:50269-75884 GCA_003697995.1 Taxidea taxus jeffersonii
AGCTGGTGCAACCACTCTGGAAAACAGCATGGAGGTTCCTCAAAAAATTGAAAATAGAGCTACCTTATGACCCAGCAATTGCACTACTGGGTATTTACCCTAAAGATACAAACGTAGTGATCCAAAGGGGCACGTGTACCCGAATGTTTATAGCAGCAATGTCCACAATAGCCAAGTTATGGGAAGAACCTAGATGTCCATCAACAGATGAATGGATAAAGAAGAGGTGGTATATATATACAATGGAATACTATGCAGCCATCAAAAGAAATGAAATCTTACCATTTGCGACGACATGGATGGAACTAGAGCGTATTATGCTTAGCGAAATAAGTCAACTGGAGAAAGACAACTATCACATGATCTCCCTGATATGAGGAAGTGGAGATGCAACGGGGTGGGAGTTAAGGTGGTAGGAAAAGAAAAAATGAAACAAGATGGGATCGGGAGGGAGACAAACCAAAAGAGACTCTTAATGTCATAAAACAAACTGAGGGGGGTAGGGGGGAGAGGGGTTGGGAGAGGGTGGTGGGGTTACATTATATGTTTAAATAAAGCTTAAAAAAAAAAAAAAAACCTCTTTTTCCAAAGACGGTCATAACCACATTTTATGGGGTTTAGGAGGTGACATACCTTCTGGGGGAGCCATTATTTAACCTACAACACTGCCCAACTTGTGAGAAGTCTGTTCAGTAAATAGCCTCCAGTTGTCAGCTTTTTTAGGACCTGAGGGATCAGCTCCATGGGAGACATATGTCAGACTAGACTACCTAATGATTCAGAAGTGGGCTGGGTCCGTGAGAGTTAGGCCACCTTGTCACCTAGCACTGACTGGAAATACCCATAATGAAATTCTTTCTTCTTTACTCTAATTTCCTTATAGAGTAGTCCGCCCTCCCCGCATCACACACACACATACCCACCCTTCCACAGTTTGGTGTTCTGTGGTGTCAGTTACCCTAGTCACCACAGTCCCGAAGCACATGATTTCCTTCTGATGCATCATCAGAAAGTCAGTAGTAGCCTAACACTACGTCACAATGCCTGTGTCATTCACCTCACTTCATCTCATTACATGGGTAACTTGTCATATCACATCATCTCGAGGACAATGAGTATAGTACAATAAGGTATTTTGATAGAGAGACCACATGTTCACATAACTTTTATTACGGTATATTGTTATAACTGTTCTATTTTATTAGTTATTGTTGTCAATCTCTTGCTGTGCCTAATCTGTAAAATCATAGGTGTGAATGTACAAGAAAAAAACATAGTGTATACAGGATTTGCACTACCCGTGGTTTCAGGCCTCCACTGGGGGCCTTGGAACGTATCCCCTGCAGATAACAGAGGCTGCCACACCTGTACTCACCACGAGCGACTTTCTCTGAATTTCCTTCTGTATAAGTACTTGTTGAGAGCCTTCTAAACCCACCACAGAATGAGACACTGAAGTTGCTCCTAATAGAAATTTCTTGCCTTCCTGAAGCCGACCTCCCCATAAGGAAGCCGTGAGAACACAGGCAGCTGATGAGTAGGTGCTATGAGAAGTGATAAAGAAAAAGGGTGGCTTCAGAGAGGGAGCAAGGTTGGGCTCTGCCAGCCTCAGTTTCCTGGGCCGTACAGAGAGATGCACCCTGAGGTCTAAGTCCTCTCAACATGCGCTTCTGCTCTGTGAGTCTCCACGTGTGGGTTGAAATAATCAAAGAGAGTTTCATAAGGGCCTTGGGACTTCAGCCAGGCTGTCAACGATAGGTGGGGTTTAGGGCAAGGGAAAGTGGAGGGAGGACAGCCCAGGCCGAATGGAAGGATGGGGGCAGGAGAAACATGGACATCTATAGGGACAGGGGTGGACCATGCATGCCCTAATGGAAGAGCAGATGTGACCTGAGAATGACAGATCGGGGCTTTGGAGATGAGACACCGGGCCACAAGAATGCCGGAGGGGAGCACCCTGGGCAGAGCCTCAAAGGCCAGTCTACTGCCAGTGTGGAGTCTGAGAGCCATTGAGGAGTTTCAGAAAAGAGGAGTTGAGATTAGAAAAAGTGGTTTTTTGTTTTGTTTTTCTTTTATGAATTCAAGACACAGGATGTGGGTGGAGAAAATGTGAGAGACCAGACACCGGAAGCCAACCCAAGACACGGTTGTGGTTGCCCAGGTGTATGACACAGTGGATTTGGAATTCAGAAGCCCAAATGACATGGGTAGAAATGGGTATGAACTTTGAAGAGCCAGGAATCTTAAACAATTCCAAAGTGAAGATCCTGGGAAACATCCAGAAATAGGAACACTGTGGGGTAGGGGTGGAGGTCCAGATTGGAAAGACTCTCTGCTTGCTTTGGAACATGCTGAGTTATGGTGCTGTCAGGACATTCAAAGAGAAATGTCCAGCTGTTTGTTAGAGATGCCTCATTGCTGCCCTGCGACTGCCGCAGCATTGTCCTGTCACAGTCTGTCCTCAGGGGCTGTCTCTCCATTGCTCCTTGGAAGACAGCCTTCTGTCAGCGCCACAGAGTCATTTCTCTGTCTTATCTTGAATGTGACCTTTCCCTTAATTTATCGTATCTCCTGAATCTTTTGGTGTGTAAGCATCCGTTTTCCACTCTGC
This sequence comes from Taxidea taxus jeffersonii, assembly GCA_003697995.1. Lineage (NCBI taxonomy): Eukaryota > Metazoa > Chordata > Mammalia > Carnivora > Mustelidae > Taxidea > Taxidea taxus. The sequence continues at coordinate 52,881 of ML097968.1, forward strand.
AGTGGCTGAAAAGAGGTGTAAGAAGGGAGGTTGGGGCAGCATCTATTGATTCAGCCAACAGTTACTTGTTGAGACCTACTCTGTGCCAGGCGCTGTGCTAGGCCCTGGGCGTCTAAGAGGAGGAAAGGGAAACTGGTCCACTTCCTGGTGGGGAAGACAGAGGGTAAATGAGGGCGATGAGTACAAGAAGGGAATTGCAGGATTCTTTGAAGTAAACCAGGAAGGCCTGGAGAGCACTGAGGGATTCTGAGAGGCCTTAAAGGAGCAGCATTGAAGCAAAACCTCAGAAAGACCTTGGGAATTCTTTAGGGCAGGACTGCACAACCCCCAAGGGCCACGTTTCCCATTGTACTCTGTGTAAGCAGACCCCATGGAGATGGGCAAGGAATCGGCCCAGGATGAGGGTTGGGAAATGTGATGAGGGTGGGGGCAGGTGGTAGGGTGGGACTTTTTAGGTTGGAGGAAAGTCCTGGGGAATTTACTGCAGGTCAACTCTTGCAGGGGCCCCTGAGCGGATCAGAGTTTAGATACTGACTCATGCTAACTAAACTCACAAGGCATTAATAAATATAAACCAGCAGAGCCATTGACTCATTTCCATGGGAAATTAGAGTGTCTGCCTGTCATGCAGCCTGGAGATTGACAGCTTTCAGGTGCTGATTCACGCTAGCTAAACTCCCAAGGCATTAATATATGCAAGCCAGCATGCCAGATTGTTAATTTTCTACGAGAAACAGGGTTGATCTGGCAAGCAGACCAGAGATTGACAGCTCATCCTCTCCCTGTGCGGGGGGCTCCCTGGGAAGCCCAATTATCCCAGGCCTTCATGGAGAGCCTGGGATCAGAGGAAAGAGCAGTGAGTTACACAACTTGAGGACTTAAGGGACCTTGGGCTCTGTGTCTGAAGTGTCCATCTCTTGTTGGGGACAGGCTCAGTGGGTTTGTTGGGGAGAGGGGTAAGGTGGGGGCTCAGCCTATCCTGACCTCTTTTGTGCCTCTCTGCACCAAAGCTTATTAACCTCCCTGACCCTCATACTCTTCCTTCAAGTGTGTGAATGCTAACTGCAACTTGGGATTAACCCATTTACTGCATAGTTAAAAAAAAAAATCAACCATTTTAGCCGATTCCAGTAATTTACCTCTATGGTGTTCCCATTGTTCAGGTTCTTGGTGTCACCTTTCTGCTGTTCCTCAGTTCACATGTACAAGCTAATTTAGTATCTTGGATTATTGTAGTAACAGCTGTATGGTTTTAGGGCAAGCTGAACCAAGTCAACATTTCATCAGGTAAATAGCAGTGTGGCTTATGTGTATCGTTTAAGTCAACCCTCCAAGACAAGAACTCATACCTTCTGCTCCACCCTCTTGTTCGTTGGTGCCTGTGCCATCTGGCTAACACTGCCCTGCCATGACAAGCTCCAGCCTGACCTACATGGGCTCCTTCTGAGTTCAGATACTCAGTGCAAAAGGCAAAATAACAGCCTCCAAAGATGTTCATGCGACCATGTACCTTACACAGCTAAGGGATTGACACAATGGATAATTTTGAGACAGGGGTTTGGTGTGGTTTCTGGGGGTTATCAGAACCCAGTGTAATCACAAGAGTCCTTCTGGGGGAAATGGAAGGCCAGGGAAGTGAGAGAGAGATGCATGGACAGAAACAAGAAGTCAGGGAATGAAAGAGGTGGAAGATGCTGCTCAGCTGGTTTTGAAGATGGAGGAAAGACCCACCAGCCAAGGTGGGCAGTAGCCTCTGGAAGCTGGAAAAGGCAAGGGAACAGATTGTCCTATGAGGCCTTTAAAAGAAGCACAGCCCTGCTGACATCTTGATATTAGGATTTCTGATGTATAGAACTGTAAGATAATCAACTTGTGTTGTGTGACACCACTAAGGTTGGGATCATTTGTTGTAGCAGCAATAAGAAACTGATACATTCAGCTTTTTGTGTCTCCAGGACTTATCTGGCAATCCAGCCTGCTTTCTAGAGCCCTGAGATGGAGCGGACTATGAGACACCAAAATACAGCATTTGGGCATGTAGAGCATTTGGGCTGAAGGCAATCATGTCCTAATAGACTTGGAAAGATTTGTTTTTTTTCCTCTCTTACTCCTTTCCTCCTTCTCTCCCTCCCTCCCACCCTCTCTCTCTTCTTTCCTTCCTTCCTCCCATCCTTCCTTCCTTCTTCCTTTTCTTCCTTTCCCTCTCCCTTGACTGCTTAAAAGAATTTAATTAGAGGGCCTGTACCAGGAAGACAGCTATTTCCAATTCTCAGAGATAACTTTTTATATCAGAAAGACTCATCTGCATGACATGCAAATATGTATGTACCAAGCATTTGCTCTTCCCAGCTTTCTGTGAATTGTCTTCCTCCCCTTTGAAGTCCCAGAACCCTAACCCCGTCTCCTTAGCTCAGATTGCATATGAATCTCAGTTGTCTGACCGTCTGAGAGCATCGTATCTTTGGGATTCCCATACCTATGAAATTAACTTTTTTCCCCTTCTGTTAATCTGCCAATTTAAAGACCAGTCAAAGAACATAGAAAGGAAGAAGAGAAAAGTTTCCTCCCCTACGGCTCCATCATTCTGGACACATCAGAGAGCCTGTTGGTGAAAGACAAGTACCCAGTGTTTGTGCAGGGTGACAGGTTTCTCACAAATAGTGAAGCATTAAATCCTCCATCTTCCTGCTGCCTGTGCCTGGGTCCTGTGCCCTGGGTCCAAAATACAGCTGTGCTGTTCCTGCCTGTGCTGACTCAGCCCTCCTCCGGTGCTGATGAAGACCCTGGCTTCCTCTGCAGCTACTTTTTCAAATCAGCTCTACGGGGTCCTCAAGCACCATGAGAAATAGGTCCAAGATTCTCATCATGATGCAGGTTTTGTATCAAGAATGCACAATCAACCGACTAGAACAGGAAATAATTAATCAGGACATTACAGAGCAGTTAAGTATAATTAATTCATACAAAAGAATGTGAGTGTGCAGTTTTAGCTGCCAGAGTGATTTTATTTCCCCGCAAATTTAGTTCAAGATAAACAAACACAAGAATAATCTTTTCAGGTTTTTCATGACTCATGGGTTATTTCCTCCTTTCTAGTTACCACAAATATTATTAAACTCATACACTAACACCTCTAAGTTGAGCATATTCTGGAGAAAGGGCTCCCTGCTCCTAGTAAATGGGAAATTAACCCCATCATAGAAATCACTTCCTGCATTTGTGTGTATGTGTGTTGGAAAATGGTACTGAATAAAAGCCGGGGGGATGTTTTATTTCTGCCCAAACATCTTAAGATCTGAGCAGAATGCCTAAAAAATTTATGTCATGAAAGCACCATCTAAGAAATTGACCAGATCTCGGGGGTAAACTTATTGATGCCATGTGAGTTTTCCTTTCCTCTTATCCCCACCCTCCCCACCCCCTCTGGCTGGGAATTCTTTATGAGAGAAGAGGTGGAAAATGTAAAGCAATGTGAGTTGGCTGCACAGCAGTGTTATTGCTCTTCAACTTAGTCCTCCTGTTGTGGCTGGGGCATTAAAAAGCAGAAAAGACAAGCCTTATAAGCAGGGTTTTATGTAGAGGTGGAAGATTTTACCGTGCAGGAATATTGGAGGGAATATTTTCTCCCCTTTGTGGCTCCAGAGGGCACAATGTGCCCTGTCGAGCTAGAACTATAGCACTGGGACCATGCGATGGATGGTTGGTGTTGAGAAGTGCAGATCCGTCACAGAAGCCATAGGAGAGGCCGAGCTCCAGATGCTTGCAAGGGTGGTGGGTTGCTCTTCCTGGATCAACCTGATCACAAATGACAACCAAAGAGCTGTCTGATCCCTTCAGTTTGAAATAGCAGCGTCCCATTACATGACAGACATAAACATGCTCTGGCTTCTGATCGGATTCCCAGTGTAATGATACACCAGTCTCCTAAGAGTCTTAGTTCTTACATTTGGAATCTGTCTAGCTCCCAAGAACTTTATTCATGACGTCCTTTGATTTCTACCTTCACTGTAGGGTATAGTTTTTCAAGCTGAAAGTTATGACCCATCAATGGGTTTTGAAATCAATTTAGTGGACCACACCCAACAGTTTTTAAACGAAGGAACAGAATTTTAAAAATCAAGAATATCTCACACAAAGCAAGGGTGATAGTGTGTGAAACTTGAGTCTGAATGATGATGTGTGCGTGGACATATGTGCGTCTCTGTATCATTATCACAACAAACACACTCACCTACGCAACTATGTGTGTGTGTACTGGGTTATGCTGAAAATTTATTAAACGGTGATCAGAAGAGCCTGAAAGTGTCTGTTGTATGTATTGGCCATTTTCATGCCTGTCTCGCCCACAGAGATATGCAGAGTAAGGCATAACGAACCTAGTCTACACTAGGAAGAGAAGTGCATAGAGCCAAAAAGAACCGAACACACAGAGGTGCACTAGGAGTGGCTACTCTGGTCCCGGCAGTGGCCTCAGACCCAGGTGATGCCCCTGGGAGGTCTACTCGTACGCTTGGCTCTTTCCCTAAATGCCTATAAGAGCCTGATGTTTCTTATTGCTATGTGTGTGCACAGGTGAGTTTCTACAATATATGGAACATAACATGATTTGATTAACTAGGGGACATGTACAGACTCTCGTGACCAATACAGAAGTAGATCTTGAGGGCACAGAGAAGGACCTGTTGGGCTCAGGTGATACAGTGATGGAAATGTGTGAGCACCGCGCTGGTGATTGCCCACGGCATGTTTGTTGACCAAGAGCTCAATGGAATCCCATGCTGCATTTGTATGTGTCCATTTAAGTATTCTAGCTCTCCACTTAGCACTATAAATAATGATTTCTGTTGCAGTGATTCTCGGAGTTCCCATTGCCCCCTCCCCATTTTTTCTCAACAGAAACACAAGTTTCCATAACGCTGTTTTATTAAGGGAAATTTGCCCGGGTCCCTGACTCTCACATGACCCCAGATGACCGTGCTCCTGCTATTTGGGCCAACACAAAGGAATTGCTCTTCCATGTAATCAGAAGGACCTAAAACTGAACCATGGCATATCCAGCATCTCAGATTCATTATTTTTTATGTACCATTTTTGAGGTAGTTTCAGTAAATGGTGCAGTCATTTCAGAAGTGCTGATTTTGACCTAAGCAAGCATCATCAATAGTTAATAATATCCAAAGATCCAGGCAACCAGGCATTATGTACTTCCTAAGGCAAGCACAAAGAAACACCAAACAAACAAACAAACAAACAAAAAACCCAAACTAAGTTTGTGCTAACTTCCAGCTCTTTGTACCTCTTTACATGCAATACAGAAGAAAGGCAAACGAATTAAACAATGTCTGAGGGTGTCATCAGCACAACCCAAACCACAGGAAAAAACCAAAAAGACCTGGTCCCTTCAACACCACCACCACAACCAACAGGGAAGAAGAGTGAGCACTTGATTTGGAACCTCAGTGAAGGAAGTAAGAAGAAATGACAAAGAGAGAGCAGAGCGAGAGTGAGTACAAGAGAGACTATTTATAGGGTAATCAGGGAAATGTAAATCCTCGGTGGATGTAAGATCATATGAGGGACATATTAGTATTGATTTGAAGGGGATCTGATGATTTTTAGGGAGGTGTGATGATGCTGTCTTCATCGTTTGCAAAACGGGTGCTCTTTGTCTTTTACATATGTGGGAACATTCAGCAGTGAAACGCCCTGGCATCTGCGATTTGCTTCAGAATGATCCGGAGCTGGACAGGAGTGGAGCGGGAGACAAGATAGACCAGAAGCTGAAAATCCTGCAGCCGGGTGATGGGAGTTCATTATAATATGCTGCGCTTTGGTGTATGCTTGAAACTTTTCCTATGACAAAAGTTCAGTGCCTCTTTTACTGAGGTATTTGTTCTTTTAACAACATATATCGAGATCATGTTGCACACAGAATGTCGGGGATGTAAGAATAAATCAGTGCTCTTCTGACCACACTTCTTACCATTACTTCATATTTCTTTTTTTCTAAGATGCCGTCGCTTTGAAGACACACGATTGTTTGAATTGCAGCTTTTGAATTCTCCTGACTTAAAGGTCAATCATGTAGGGCGTGGGAGAAGAAGAGAAAAGATTGCCGTGTTAAAATTGCACATCGATTTTTAAGACACACCTTGATTTCAGAGTATCTAAACTCTGTATTTTAGAATAAAGGAAGAATGGTGATTCTTATTTTCTTTTGGATTTAGAGTAAATATTTGGTTGTAAAACCTGAAAGTTTCCTAAGATGGGATATTATTGTGTTCCGTGTAACTGATTTTTGTCTTCGATGGACCTTTTTTCTTTTTTCTTTTTTTTTTAAGTGTGTCAGAGTCCAGCCATCAAATTGAAATAGGTTAATCTGGTTTTATCACCAGCAAGTGTGTCTCAGTCATCTGAAAGAAGATACTGACAGAAGAAGTCAAGTGTGGGTACAGTCTTTAGAAACTATGAAGCTGGTTTAAACGCTTCCAGAGATTCAAGGTGAATTCAACAGTCTGAGACCAAAAAAGTTTCTCCAGCACGACCTTCCCATGCACAGCTGCAGAGAACAGAGCCTGGGCTTTGGGCCAGAAAGAACTGGGTTGGAACCTGGCTCTATCAGTTCCCAGCTGGGTGACCTTGGATGTGTTTCTTACCCTCTCTGAGCCTCACACTCCTCATGAATAAAATAAGCAGGAGCAAACCTCTGCTGGGGGTTTCAAGATTTAAGTGAAAGAACAACATATACAAAAGCACCTAATGCAGTGTTAGGACACAGTAGGAACTGAAGTTTTCACCATTTTTCTAGAACCCAGTTCAGGCTCCACCGGCACACATGGCAGGTGGAAGTTTTGCCATCTTTGGATGGGTACCTGGAGTTAACTGGTCATTCTGCAGAGCTGTCATCTGGTGGATCTGTTGCCGAAGAATGGAGCTTGGGTGATGACTCAGGCAGCTTGGTCCGCTCTGACAAAACACCACAGGCTGGGTGGCTTACACAACAAACGCTGATTTCTCACAGCTCTGGAGGCTGGGAAGTCCTACCGCAACATTCTGGCAGATTGGGCATCTGGTGAAAGTCTTCTTCCAGAACTTTCTCTTCTCTTTTTATAAAGGGCATTACTCCCATCACGAGGGCCCCACCCCCATTACCTAATGCAACCCCAGTCACGTCCCAAAGGCCCTGCCTCCAGATCCCAGCACAGCAGGCTCACTTTCTGTCCATAGCAGCTGAATTGGCTGCTTCCACATGGACTTGGGACTTCAGACACAGAAGCCTCAGAACATTCTCAGGATTTTCTGCTGGTTTGAATCAGGCTCAGCAAATGGGGTCCTCTGTGGATCGTGTGGCCTCGTCCAGGGAAACTTCATGCATGTCTAGATACCCAGCATGTAGTCTGTGCTTATCAAATAGCGACGGAGCCAGTCTGACTGGAGAATGGACCCCCGCAACCGATATCCCGGGCAGGCCATTTGCCCCATCCATGCCCATGTGGTGGGCTGCTCTTTTCCTAGGACATTTGTACCTCTCTGTGCCTCGTGATATTACTGATCTGGCTTCTCTGCTCCCCCGGGCCGAGTGGTCTCCCTTCCATTTCAGAGCTCAGATGAGTGTTTACCCCTTCCCCCAGGCTCTCCCTGCTGGAAACCAGGTAGCACTGGGCAGCCCTACATAGAAAACCAAGAGACCTTCTGGCCCGTCCTTGGACACCATGCCTCCTCGTCAGGCTCACTTGGCAGTGGCTGGCAGCGGCCACCCCACAGGCAGCAGGCCCACAGCGGGCAGACACCAGCTGGTTCCCCTCCCCGCACTGCCCCATCTGCTAGAGGAGGGGGACTCTGGGGAGAGGCGGGGGGTGGGGGGTGGGGGTGGGGGTGGAGCTGGCCAGCTTACAGCCCGAGGGCTAGTGAGGATGCATCCTGCACACAGGGTGGAGAGAAGGGAAGGGGGTTGTGGGGAAGGGCATCTTGTGCTCCCTGCGGGGGCGAGGGGAGGCAGGGAGGAACAAGGAAACACGTCTTCTTAACACCCCCTCTAGCCCTGCTGGTGCCAGTATCCCATCCTGTCAGTGAGTTCACTACCTGTCTGAGCCCGAGTTTCCTTATCTGTGTGAAAGACAGAGATCATCATAGAAATTCACGTTGTTAGTACTTCCAGCAAATAGGCTCAATTAGTTTACCAAATTCCCACCTGCTTTAAGACTGCTGGATGGGATTGATGTTGGCTACAGGTGATGAAGCAAGCAAGGGCTGAAGACAACTGAACTCCTGCCAAGTTGAGATGCCAAGGCAATCCTGCCCTGACCTTCGATAATTCTGGAAGGGGAAGGGTTGGAGAGAAGTTGCAGGCTATCTGCTGATTTCCATCCTCCTGGTTTTCCAGAGAGAGGATGAGAATAAAATGCTTTTAAGAGCCAGGCCAGGTAATGCCAGTGAGTGGAATGTGCTGGGGATTTGGGTGGAAAACACTGGCCCTGCCCTGTCCTTTCATAGAAGACGCGTTCTCTACTTGCTGGTAAAGGTCCTCTGGGTATGTTTTATTTTCTCATTTCTCATGGATTCATGAGTACAGAGAAATCATTTCCCTATTACAAGTAAAATACTAAAATGCAGGCTCAGGTAGCAGCAGTGGAAGGAACTGTGAAGACCTGGGAGAATGTGCGCCCCACCCGGAAGGGCAGAAGCTGGGCCACCCACCCTGGTCCATGGGGAGGGGTGTGAGCATGTGTACCCAGTGTGGCCACATCTTCCCCTTTAACAGGACCTGGAAATCCAGATTTTTTAAAATGTAGAACCTCCTGTTTTTGTTGGGGTTTCTTCTTCTTTTACTGGGTATAAATGTTTAAAACCCTAATACACCAAATAAAACCCATCTGCCAGTGGCCCACTGGCATCTCCCACAGAGTATCCTGAAGGTTGAAGAGTTCTTGACAAATTACTCCAAATGTGGCCTTCCAGGTAGCCCTCCTAATGCAGCAGGGAGCCTTGGGAATCTCAGTAACTGGGAAGACCCTGTTTTTGACCTTGACTTGGGTCTTGGTCAAGGTCTTGACCAAGGGTCTTGGGCCTTAGGGGATTCCAGGGCACTGGTGCAGGCTGGACAGATGGGTGATCTCCTTGTCTCAGCAGCATTTCTTTCCTGGGGTCTTTATGTCACCCTGAGGTAGTTGGTGGGGCACTGGCTCCTTCTGTAAACCACGTCCTGACTTCCCCTTGGGTGGAGATTAAAGAAGAAACACTTTCCTATTGTCTTGACCAGCCTCATGGCAGAGATGACAGGCCAGTAGTGCAGGGGTGAGCCCTTGCAGCCCCTAGGCCAAGTGTCTCATTTTACATATGTAGAAGCTGAGATGCAGGAAGCCCAGCCACCTTGCAGGAGTCCCCAGCTCCTTGGTGAGAGTTGAGGGGTGGGAGCCTAGGCTTCCCACCTCATCACCAAAGGCTGTCTCCTACAGCCAGGCACTTCTGCCCCCACTGGGCACACTTCGCCCCTCCCAGGCTTCTCTACAGGCTAAGTGGGCCCTGGAATGGACTACATGGCCAAATGCTCAGGGGCTTGGGAACATTCTTTTGTTGCTCTCTGCATATGAGTGGAATTCGCCCCATATCCATCCAGGAAAAAATGTTTGTTGCTTATTTTGTCACCAGCGTCTGGAGTCACCCACGCCCCCCAAGCCTATTAGACCGTGCCAAGAAAATCTGGCCTGAGGACGGGCCCGGCCAAGGCGTTTCCTGGGGTCTGCATGGGTTTGCACAGAGCTGTTCCCGCAGGCGGGGCAGAGAGGCAAGGTCAGGCTGCGCAGGGTCTTCGGTTCTCCCCCCATCCTTCCCTCAGAGGGCTTGAAGCCCCACACTTCACACTTCCGCCCAGGGTTTGCTACTCTGACGGCAGGTTTCCTGGAGGCGGTACATGGCCTAGAGAACGCTCTTCCTGGGACTCCTACTCCTAACCTGTGATCTGCTGTTTGATCCTAAATCACTCACTTTTTATTTTATTTATTTATTTATTTATTTATTTATCACAGAGACAGAGCAAGCACAAGCAGGAGGAGATGCAGGTAGAGGGAGAAGCAGTCTCCCCGCGGAGCAAGGAGCCCAATGCTGGACTTGATCCCAGGACTCTGGGATCATGATCTGAGCCTTAGGCAGAAGCTTTTAGCCAACTGAGCCACCCAGGCATACCCTAAATCACTCACTTTTCTAAAAATCAAGAGTGTAGGGGTGCCTGGCTGGCACAGTTTATTAAGCGTCTGACTTCTGGTTTCAGCTCAAGTCCTGATCTCTGTGTCATGAGATTGAGTCCCAGGTTGGGGGCTCTCCCTGTCTGCCACTCCTCACCCCCTCCACAAATAAATAAATAAATAAATCTTTAAAAGAAAAAAAAGAGAAAAAAAATCCAATAGCTTCAACTCTACCCAGAAATAATCTTTTTAAAAAGGTACAAATTTTGAAGAAATGGGGAGTTATATGGATCTAGATTTTTCTCTTTCACTGCTCCTGAGTGAGTAACACTAAACCCTAGTTATATTCCGCTCAATACCTTTGTCTACCTTAACTCATGGAGTCCTCAAAACATGTCTGGAAGGAGGGATTCTTACTTTTGTCTTTGTTCTTTTCCTATGTAACCCCTGGGGGAATCAAGGCTGGGAAGCAGTCAGACACTTGCCCAGCTGTCCACTAGCAGCTCAGAGGGTCTGTCTGTCTGATTCTGGCTGGATCCTCGGGCCCTCGCATGGCGCCCACAAGAAGCAGGTCCTCCATAAATAGCTGCTAATCCGTTATGCCCAGGGTGGCACAGTGAGTGGGGACGAGACTTTTCCGAAAGATGAACAAAGACCTCACGGGATGAAGAAGGAAAGAAAGAGGTCTGCCTGGTAATCATGAAATCAGAAAGGCTCACCTGTCACAACTTCTGTTTTCCAAAGACTTTGAGGTGCCCGACAGTTCTCTGGCATATCCATCCACCGATCCCGGCAACCTTCCTGGCAAGTGGGGAAGACACAAGCCCGACGCACAGCTCAAGGGGTCTCAGTGCAGTGGTCTCCTGCCGCCTGGTTGCTCCTGCACTGCTGGAGTCTTTGGGTGCCTTGAGGGAGAGGGCTTCTGCCTTCCCCATTCTGCCCCCTAGGAGCGGCCATGACTGAACTCGGCAAGGAGGGTTAACGGAAATGTCACCTTGGGTTTTCAGTAGGCGGAGAGAAAAGAGCTTACAGTGGACTGTGGTAAGGTATTTAGACAAAGCACGAGGGAACAATTCCCCCAAACGGTCTTCCACTCAAAATCTGACCTTTAATGGATCCCGTGTTTTCTAGAACACTGCAGGAAATTGAGCTGAAAAGAAGCAAAAATCTCAGGTAAATGCTTTGCTCAACATTTCTGTAAAATTTTATTATCAGAAAAACAACAAATGAATAAGTTTAGCAATCGCTAGAGAGAGAAGCTTTGCTTATTATTATTAGCCCAATACGGTTATCTTTTCACCAAAATCATGGGGTGAAAATGGGGGAAGTGGCTTTCCAGTCACAAGGCTCCTGGGAGATTTCTATCTCCAAGCTGGAGAACTAGAGACTTGTAAAAGGCAAGCCATGGGAAGCTCACACCAGACTCCTACATTCACCCTTGCTGTGACCTGTCTTATGAGTTTGGATGAGACACAGAAGTCTTGATTAAATGCAGGTGACAAGGTGTCCTGAGTTGAGTTTTCTCATTTAAAATTAGACTTCCTTAATTTAAGCAGCTCAGTAAGAAACAAGACAAAAGAGAGTCTTGCTTTTAATTAAATATACCGATATATATTTACTACTTTCACTGAGATATTGTTTAATTTCCGTTAATGCTGTGGATTTTTTTTTCTTTCCATAGAAGAGCATTCTTGTTAATCTTGCTTGGATGCAATTAGTTGTGCTGTGTTTATCTTCCTGGTTTCACAGTTAATTTCAGTATAGAACCTATTTATTTATACTTTTCACTACTCAGAACATCTTTCCCACTGAAAATTCATTGACTGTGCCACGATCCACGTTATACTTTTATTCAGGGTGGAAGGAAGTGGAGGATTGGTTTGGAGGAAGAAGACAGGGGGCGTCTATAAAATGCTCTTCATCCGGTAGCGTGGAATGGCGCTGTCCCTAATGGAAGGCATGGGCACCCACTTTTGGGTGTGAATATGGCGCTGTGATTGGCTCTCTGCCTCCCTTTCTGTTCCCTCGGAAACAGATGACAGACCAAGAAAAGACTCCACTGTAGTTATTGCATTTCTAAACACTCAACAAACATAAACAGTGAAGCATCTTTTAACAGACTGTGACATATTGATTCACCATCTATCTCTTGCCAAGTTAGGAGTCAGGAGCTAAAACATCGACATAGGACAGCTCGGATTCCCTCTCTATGGGGAGTGTATAATATTGTAAGCGTTAAAGGCTTAATAGAAAACCGGGCCTTCCAATTCACTGGGGGCCTTTAATCAAGCCCTCTCCAAAGCAGGTTTCCACACTCTGCACACAGGACAGGCCACGTGCCTCACTTGGTGTTTGATCCCCCCTTGAACTGGGCATCGTCCGTGGCCATACGAGTAGGGGGGGGAGAAGGAAACGGAAGCTACTTCCAATTCATGGCATGTCTCCAGCTGCCTTTTTGCTTTCTACAGCCACCCAGGATGGCGCAAAGGCTCTAATCATTTTAGAGAATGGGCTGATTACAGTATAACCTAAGCCTTATCAAAATCCCCCGACTGCAAATTGTGAAGTCTTGTGAAATACTATTCCATTTGTGAAATACTATTTACCAGGCCTCAATATTTTCCACATCTATATTCACTCCTATATACTTGGATTTCATTTCTACTGGTTATTAGCCTGAAGGCAGCTCTAAGTTCTTCACCTAAGTATTCCATCTAGCGTGATTGGAGGGCCTGCTCTTAACGCATTTTGAGACGTCTTGAGAATCAGCCACTGACAGGAATGCATAAATGGATGAGCTGAGGAAAGCTGGCAGAAGTGGGGCTCCAAAGACCCTCCTTGTGCTACAAGGACAAGCTCCTTCTCTTCCGTCCTCCATGCATTCTGGGAGAAGGTAAATAGGATAACCCACTCCCTTTCTCGAAGGTCCTCTCCTGTACTCTGGTTTCATGAATGGATCCAGAGGGTGTCCTGACAAGAAATTTTGCTTGGAGTGCCCATGTCTGCAGTGTAGCTGCCCTTGTCACATCATTTTAGACTCCCAGTCATGTTCTATTTGTTTCTTTGGCAATAACCCTGCATAGGAAAAGACATATTCCACTATATGTTATGCTCATCTCTAGACTGTCATGTCAGGTTTCCCCGCCCCCTCCTTAGCCCATGTTTAATAAGAAGAGGAAAAAGAAATAGCTTATTGTTCCTGAGTGCTTACGTTGAGTCAGGCACTGTGCTGAGTACCTCACATGCCTGATGTCTTTCAGTGTTCACATTGAATCTTCTTTTGACGAATGAAGACACAGAGGCACAGAGAAGTCAGTTCACTTGCCCAGGGTCACACAGCTGGGGGCCATGCAGGGGCGTGGGGTGCTCTGACTCTGCTTCGTTGCCTCTCCTCTAAGTTTCCGCCCTGAGAGCCGGCTCCAGATTCTACCTGGGGCTCAGATGAGATGGCATATAGAAGTGGAGGAGGTATCTCCACTCCAGAGAAAAAGAAACTATCAGGAAAACTGAAACTTCTGTGGCCTTCTTTCAAGAGTCAGAATACATGTGCTGAACTGTGCTGTAGGGCGCTAGTGACTGGGCTGACGAACATGGCCAGCATGGCCAGTACTGTTTTCCGAGCTGCCACTAGGCCTTTCTCTCTTCTTACTCTCAGGCTAATAATCAGATTTAAATCCCTGACGGAACTCTAACTCCAGGCACCCTGGGGGGGTTCTAGATTTCTTTACCATTGCTTACGTAGATTTCATTTTAGAAAAAAGCCCTTTGAAACCATAGGTAAGTCACACTCAGCAACAGCTTTAAGAAAAAAAAAATCTATTATCCTGTTGGGTCTTTTGAAGAACACACGCTGCTCTCTCTCTCCTCACCTTGAGATGTCAGCCCTGATTTTTTTTTTTTTTAAGATTTTATTTATTTATTAGTTAGAGAGAGAGAGAGCGAGCACAGGCAGACAGAGAAGCAGGCAGAGGCAGAGGGAGGAGCAGGCTCCCTGCCAAGCAAGGAGCCCGATATGGGACTCGATCCCAGGACGCTGGGATCATGACCTGAGCCGAAGGCAGCCGCCCAACCAACTGAGCCACCCAGGCGTCCCCAGCCCTGATTTTTTATCTCCAAGTGGAAGAATGAAAACCCCCGGAGAAGGCCGGCTCCTCAAATCCGGCTTTCATCCATATCTGTGCCACCACCAGGCTCCTCTGGATGGCATCCAGGCCCTTGGAATCTGTCGACTTGGGAATTGAGGTTTTTTTTTTTCCTGTTGTGGGGTTTTTTGTTTCGTTTTGTTTTGTTTTTTAATAAACTTGCCTTTTGCATATAATACAAATGATCATGGCGGCTTTGCTTCTCAGGGGAAGACTAACGCACTGTTCTTTATACGAATGAATGACTCTCTCAGCCCTGAGCCCAGTTGCTTTGAGCAAGGCATTTCGAGGCAGGGTTTTGCATAGAGCTGTGTACCCTCATCCCGCACCCACAGAGTTCCCGTCCACACGGGCAGTGCTTGTGGTCCCAAACACAGCTCCTCTCAGTGCAAGGGTGCCTGACCCCAGCAGGCCCTTAAAGTACTTTGAGGAACAGGACCAAGTTCAGTAAGTCAGTAACTGGCTCATTAACATGAGTTAAAGCGACTGAGTGGCCTCCCAGGGGACCCGGTCACTCAGGAAAAGTCTGTTCTGAGACCTTCCTATCACTATATCATGGCTCTTTCAGAGGCTCCCAGGTGCTTTTGGGGAGAGACCTTGGTGGGTACCTCTCCCAAGTCTAGTCAGTTCACTTAGCAAAGAAAAACGATTCTTGCCAGAAGTCCCAAGGATGAGGTTTGGTAATTCTTCTGGTCAAACCTTTTGACTAAATGTCTTCCAGGAGACTGTATTTAATACTTTGCCAGAAACATAAAAATAATACAAGAGGATTTAATGTTACAAAGTGCGATGCTTTTGAAGAGATAATTAAGAAAAAATTTTGGTGTGATTTCATTCACTATTCTTTTAGGCAGTGACTAGATGCCCCACAATCAGCTTAAAGCATAACAAAAAATTCCATGATTTTCTGACAACTTTCTCTGAGTGAAAATGGAAACAACTGATATGTGTTAATGCTCTCAAATATATCCCCACAGAGGATCCAGAGTAGCATTTCTACTCCATTTAGTAACAGTTGTTACCAGAAAAATCCCTGTGGATACCCAGGCATACAGCTAAAGATCTGAGATATGGACTCTGCTGAATCCAGGATAATCAAATTTTTAAAAATCCAAGACCAATTCAACTGCGAGAATTAAACACTTGATAACATCGCAATAAAAATATGTGTTTTGGGGACGACTGGGTGGCTCAGTTGGTTAAGCAGCTGCCTTCGGCTCAGGTCATGATCCCAGCGTCCTGGGATCGAGTCCCACATCGGGCTCCTTGCTCGGCAGGGAGCCTGCTTCTCCCTCTGCCTCTGCCTGCCTCTCTGTCTGCCTGTGCTCGCTCTTTCTCTCTAACAAATAAATAAATAAAATCTTTTTTTAAAAATGTGTTTTTTTTTTTCAGGTAACCAAATACATGCATTCTCTAGCTTACAAAAATGGGGTTTATGAACATTACATTCTAAAAACGTCTGGTTGAATAGGGGGTGGAAATTCCCTGGAGAGTGAGAAGCATTACTGAGGGTGGGGAGTGGTTGTTCTGCCACCATAGGACTTGCACCCAAGGCAGTGGGAAACCAGTCCTACAACCAGTAGGGAATGAGGTGAGTAGTGAAGGGCAAAGTAGGGAATGAGTAGCAGTGGAAGGGCAAAGATTCTAGTACTTTCCAGTTGTCCTCAGAGTGAAAAATATCTCCTCCCCACACAATCTGGTACATATGCTGAAATTGCTAAATTGCTATATATTTAAAAAGTAAATAAGTAGAGAGCTTCCATGGAAGATATATTCCATATTTTAAGCAAATTACACTTAAATTTTGCCAACAGTCCATTTGTTTAGGATGTCGATCAGCTTCTGTATGTTGTCAGTTTAATCTTGAGGAATTTTGCAGGCAATTCAAAGAAAATGAGGAAGTGAAACAATTGTTGTCTTTTCTGGAAGGCAGGTCTATGATCAAATAAGATTATGCTGAGGGGAGGAGCTCAGAGCCTTGGGCCACGCCATGTGTAGGACAACATCTAGAAGAGAAGAGCAGCCGTTCTACAGACCTGCAAATCTAGCACGCTCCTTGGCATCGAGACTGACATCAGACGGCAGTTTTCAGACTTCTACATCATTTCTCTCCAAACTGGACCGCCTTAGCAGGCATTTCTCACTCCTAGGTCCTCCACAACTGGCTATTATCAGAGTTGAAAGGCACCCGCGTTCTGGGCAAATAGCTGACTACAGGGATGGGTGCTCAGTGAGTGGGGTTCTCATGATTAGGTCCAGTCACTTCTATGCAGTCATTGGTGCTGTCTTCAACATTAAATAACCCAATTATCCATACCTCAGGGTTAAATACTTCATTCCCCCTCCCCTCCCCCGGCCCCTCCCAGTTTGGTGCATGGGTGCCTGAGCATGAAGCTTGCATGCACAAAATAAACACGGGGCGTAGAGTTCTGGCACAACCTCGCCGCTCACACCTCCACAGTCAACTGTGCTCAAACCTCTGAGCTACTGGTGAAATCACGTCCTACGTGAATGGCGTTACCATAAGCTGTCAGACTTGAAGCCTTGAGCTGGAGAGGCGCCTCTCAGAAATGAAACCCGGTTGCATCTGCAAGCCACCTCCGTGGGAGTCCTAATCAGGTTGAGTACAGTTCCTGCTACACAGAGCAGCCCTCAGTGAAGGAGGCAGGCCATTTAAATGCTTTCTCAACTCCATTAGTTACTCCTGCTGAGAGTGAAAAAGTCCTCATACATGCCTAAAAAAAATTTAAATTGCCTATGAGGTAAGAAATGAGATGGTACCTTGCTGCAAAGTATTATTTTCCATCCCAACAGTCGACAATCACACCTCCAACACAGAATCGTGGAGTACCTACCTGCAAGGCATGCAGCGCCAACTAGGAAGGCTATGCTGGGAAGTCTGATGTCATCTCATCATCTGGTACCAACCCTGCAACTCGGGCTGCAAGTTCACTTCCCCTCAATCCCCACCTGCACCCCAGAGGGCACCCACAGTCTCCATTCCAGCTAGCCGAGGGAGTCGGGCCAGCCCTCTGGGAGTGTCAGGGGTGCCTGGCATCGCTGAGTGAGAGCAGGAGGCTCGGGACCCAGTTGCAGCATGGAGATGGAATATGGGGCTGGGCAGGACTAGTGAGCAAGAGATACACTCTTTTTTCCTCCCACGTGCAATGGCCTTGGCAGCAGGTGGGGCTGGGACGGCAATGGTCTGTTTTCCTATCACATGCAACCTCTGAAGGCTGGCAAGAGCTAGCTTGAGAGCTAGGGAGACCGTGGATCCATAAGACACTGAGGCCCATATCCAGTTTGTGCACCTGAGTTTTCAATGACGTTAGCCGATAAATCCCATTTTTCTTAGATACAGGTTTTCTTTCACTAGTAATTGAAATAGTCCTAAGTGATAACCAGTTAAAAGAGAGAACTTTTTATTTTTTTTTTAAATTTTATTTATTTATTTGACAGAGAGATCACAAGTAGGCAGAGAGGCAGACAGAGAGAAAGGAGGAAGCAGGCTCCCTGCTGAGCAGAGAGCCTGAGGTGGGGCTCGATCCCAGGACCCCAAGATCATGACCTGAGCTGAAGACAGAGGCTTTAACCCACTGAGCCACCCAGGCGCCCCAGGAGAACTTTTTAAATGTACAGCTCAGTGTTGGAAGAGGTTTCTCTCTGCAGGTGAGGAGGGGCACGGAGATGTCAGGAGGCAGCCTGCCAAGGTTCTCTGCTGGTCAGCAAGACAGCCAGGACCAGAACCCAAGGCTCCTGATTTCCCAAGTGACATTCACACCAGACCGTGGAAGAATTCAACATGACAGACTTGCTTAAAACTTATTAAAACTTTGCTCCAGTTAAAAGTTTGCTTATTGGCTAATGTACTTTATTTTTAAAGATTTTATTTATTTGACTGAGAGAGAGAGATCACAAGTAGGCAGAGAGGCAGACAGAGAGAGGGGGGGATGCAGGCTCCCTGCTGAGCAGAGAGCCCAATGCGGGACTCGATCCCAGGACCCTGAGATCACGACCCGAGCTGAAGGCAGAGGCTTAACCCACTGAGCCACCCAGGCACCCTGGCTAATGTACTTTAAAAAGGAATTTATAAATATTTTAAGTGATCCGTTGCAATGTTACCTAGAATATGACAACTTGAAGATACAATGAACTAACTTTCTTTGGAATGTGTTTGTGGTCTGCTTTAACAGCAATAGAAATAGTCCAACAAAATAGCTTAAAATGTTTTATTAAGTATATATAATATTACAGGGTAATATTTACAAAGTTATGTTTTTAAATAAAAAAAGTATCTTGGCAAAGATTGCAGATATTCAAAGCTTCAAACAGTGATAAATTGATTTAATACATATAAAAAAAACCTTTAACGGTAACACAGCTGTAAAACAACTTTGGTCTTTAAATCACTGCAAAAAATGGCTACTGACAAATAGCACACCTTTAATTGCTATGGAAAAAAGCCCCAAGAGAGGATCTTGCACATAGCAACACTGGAGTTTTCTTTATTTAGAATGGTTAATGGATATTTATATGATGTAAGATCTAAATCTTAACAATGGCTTTTTGTAAATAATGCTCCATTTAATAAACAGAAATGTTTCCTTCTCTCACCAACCCTGATGACAACACTTTAAAGATTCCACTGATGTTGCCTTAGAGAAGCTTATTACAAATACTCTCTTTTTTTCAAAAGGCTAAATTTATGGGAAAGCTGGTCTTAAATGATAAGTAAGAGCTGTCAAAAGCCAAAGGCAGGAAAACTTCCTGTTCACTGCTTATCTCTTAAAAGTTACCTGGATTATCCCTATTAGCTACGGAAAATGACTTAACAAAGGACCCTACTGGGTGATGGCAGTTAGTGATTTTGAAAATATGACACATGTGAAACTAAGGTTTCTAAACAAACTCTCCATTAAATGAAACGTAATAAAAAGAGAAAGGGTCGTCCAACAATCATTTCTCCGGTTTCCAATGGCAGGTAATTAAAGGAGTATGTATTTCCATACACATCCCACAGATCTGTTTTTGAATACCTCTTTTAGGACAAAAAATATCTAGAAGGTGATATAGAGCTTGATTCTTAATTAATGAGATGGAGGAGTAAACTTATCACTTTTTGAGCTTTATTAAGTCAAATCACAATTTGGTCATTTACTAAATTGACTATAGCATCCTGGCATGAGCAATACTGTCATATTTTGGGATGGCTCCATTTTTTTTATTTTGACCTTCTCAGAAATTTAAAACAGACCTGGAGTTTCCAGGTAAAATGTCATCCTCTTTTAAGGTTTTCAGGGAACGTGAAATTTGTCAAAAAAGAGATCTAGATCACCCTACCGAAAATAGTGGGGAATCTGCATATAGCCAACTTCCAATCATCCAACTTATGCACTGAACACCTAATGTATGTAAAACACTGCAGGAAAAGAAAGGGGGGGGAAAAGCTCTTGCCATAATAGAATTTCAAAATTGAGAGAAGCAAGACAAAAAAACAGACAGAACTCAGCAGACACACATGAAGTACTAAGAAAGGTATATAAGAGATGAAAGAGGCAGTGACACGGATGGGAGTAAGCTACAGATGAGAGCCAGGAGGGGAGGGAGGGGCAGAGGACAATGTTTTAAAGGAGATGGAAAATTGGAATTGACCAAAAACGCTGGAAAATTTGTTGCAAAAATGACAAGTGGCACCAGAGGGTGCACACTAAGTAAAATCAAGCGGAAGAGTCAATGGCACAAATTGGGGTCACTGAGTAAAAAGCAGGTTGTCAGAGGGTGGGGGATGGAGACATGATATTCAAAACATTAACAATTCTCATTTGATGTGACAGAGAATTGGGAGCCACTGCAAGTGTGATTTAAAGGGAATGAACTGGCCCAATGATGCCCAAGCAAGAGGGCTCCTGCTGCTGTGGTCCCTTTTCCAGAGAAGCTGACAACTAGTACAAGCAAGAGTTGATGTCACCTGGCATGTCTCTCCTGCTTCCCCTGTGCGTTGTCTAGGGCAGTGAGTGCCTCAAAAGACAGGCAGTGTTAAAGAGAACACAAAGGGTGGTGGATGGGTCCCAAGGCTGAACCCCAAATAAATGAGAGCTTATTGCGTATTAAAAGGTACAATTTGAGTTTATAAAAAAGTTTGCTATAAAGATTTTCATGCCCTACTTTTTCTTAGAGAATAGATATCTGGATCTTTTTCAAGTCCACTTGCTTTTCTCCTCCTTTCATCAAAATTGATTTCTAAAGTAACAAACACTATTAGTAAAATATATTTTCAGAGGGAAAAAGAGCAGCAAGAGCCATCAGATTTATATAAAGGAATACAGCTCCCTCTACATATAATAATATTTTGGACAGCAACACAATTAGGAAAGAAAATACTTTTTTTTTCCCCCAAGAAGAGCAGTCTTCATAGTCTGCTCAGTTTTCTGAGAAGCATCTGCAGGTCAGAAGGTTTGCCAGAGGCAAACCACTTGGTCCCAACATGAAATATGACAATTAATTTGGCATAAAAGAGGCACATGGGAACATTCAGTGGACTAAGAAATAACTATTAGTTATGTAAATACAGATATGAATGTCTTATTATTATACAGACAGGAAGAATTACTAGTATTTTTAGAAGGTATCGTGAGCAGTCAAAAAGCTTGGCAAATTACCTAGAAGTTTTTGAAATTTTAAGTGATCACAGAGTTGCAGCCAATATAATCCCACCCAATAAAGATATTTTTAATGTTGTTACTAAAAGCATGAAATTAACGTTTGTTCTCCTGTAGGTACCCCACTGTTGTCCGTACAGAAGATGCATGTGCCTATCTTATACATGTGCGCGTGCGCACGCGCACACACACACACACACACACACGAAGGAAGAAAACGAGTGCTAAGAAGCTAAAAGTACTCCAGGCGATCACGACTGTCAGAACGTTAATCTTCTTCTAACGGGGGTAGGAAGTGTGGAGGGTTTGCCTTACTTTCTGATCTCAGAGTGAGGGGCTTACGGAGGCAGGACTACACGAGGAAGATGATGAGTGTTTATCATGCAACACAGATACAACAGTAACAAAACCACCCTGTCTCGGGCGGACTTGTCAGCCTGACGGGGACACACATTATGTTGCCATGCAGGAGACTCATAGTTCAAATCTCAATCTTGGTTTTTCATGCCCCAGATCAGAAAAGAAGTGAAGAAACACTGTAGATTGTGCCTTCAAATCCGAGGAAGGAAATACATATGTTACAACCATCACTATTTTTGCTGAAAAGTGTGAACATAGTTCTCTGAGAATAAGTCTGGCTCCTTTCTGCAATGATGCTACCGTGTCACTGGACCATGTTCAAAGAGGAGAGAAAAGGTGCTACATCTTGCACAGCAGAAGCAAATAACGGGAGGACAAGAGAGGATTTAAAGGGCTGTGTGAATAAAAGAAAAACACATCCATCAATAAAATTACCCTAAACCTGGAAAGGATTTGTTACACTGTATGTCGGAGAAGAATGTGTGAATGGCAACCCCCAAGAATGAAGACCGTGATCTCCTGCCGGATCGCAGCACACCGAGGCGGCATTCAAGACGTTCCCAAGCGAGCTCCTATCTGTACTTCAATTCGCTATTCCCTTGACCCAGAAGTGGTACAAACGGTATCCGGCTAACACCAGCCGTAACTGCCAACTTGGCTATGAACCTGGGATTGCTAAGGTTCTGTGGAAGCCACTGTTCTTCATAGGCCTCTCTGGGAAACCACGAGGGTCGCGCCAAGTAATTCTCACCTTGAACCAATTTAAACTGGTTACCTAAAGTCAAGAGGCCCGAGGATCTGAAAGGCATCATTCTTGGAAGTTGGCCACTCTACTCTTGCCCCTAATTGAGTAAAAATAACAACAAAAAACTGGATCTCAATTGGGCACACAACACAGATAATAATTCTTTTATTAACTACATTACAAATGCTTTGAATAAAAACTTAACTGTAACAATAATCATTTAAGGGTCAATGATTAATTTTTTTCCACAGATGAGAACCAGTTATTTTTCTTGTTTTCTTCTCCTGAACAGTGAATCAAGGCCATGGTGCTCAAACACAATTGTATTCCTTTCATGTCTTACTACTTTCCAATCAGAGTCCATCACTTCATTTCAGTTACTCTGGAAAATTGAAAAATGAACATATAATCACGACTCATGTCTATTTTCTACACATTAGCAAGTTGATGTATTTTTAAAAAACTGGAATTGTCACATATACGATATCTAAAAATAAGGGAAAAGTATTTAATCTTAGATTTGCAAAGGTCATAACCTTTTATGCAAAGAGGTCATAACCTCTTATGCAAAGACATAAACCCGGCAAATCATCAGCCTTTTTAGTTGTAGTAAGTAAAAGGCCAGTCAATGCCAAATAAAATAAAAATCAACAAAGTCTGGTAATCTCAGTTTGCTGGGTTAGCTGAAAAGCCAAGAGATGTTGATTTTTCAAAGCAAAAGATATTGATCCCAGAATAATGTTCTATCCTATTCATTTCAGACTTATATCATTTAAGTGAAATAAAATGTTGATTTGGGCCAAGAGGAAGAAAAAGTGGTACTGTGTTCAATAGAAGGTTAGTTTGCAACTCACTTACTGACCAGGCAGACACAACTGTGAGCTTCAAGCCCAACACAGGTTTGTTTTTTTTTTTTT
>RCUC01109760.1:0-28256 GCA_003697995.1 Taxidea taxus jeffersonii
GACCACTGCAACCCACTGCACGCAAAACAAAGTTTACTTAAATTTGGGCTCCTAATGCCTAAGAAGCTATTTCTAGAAGCTTCAGAACTCTCCTCACTTATAGAAACATCATGAGGTCATTTATCCCACAAACAAACCCAGTTCCTTAGAAACTGCCGGTTCACCTTTGTCTGAAAAGAAACTTTTGAGAAGATACTTCCATTTAGGTCCTTGTTCAAAGGGTTTCCCTATAAGAAGTTCCTCAAAAATATATTAAAAATCATATTAAAATCATTTTCATAAAGTATGTGTTGAGAAAAGACAAGTTTAATTCTCAAAGGCTCCATTATTGAAGCAAAAATTAATATTTGTACTGTTTCTAAATTGGAATAAAATTGCAAAGATGCAAACACCATCCTATATCATAATCTATAAACCAGTCACAAATGTTAAATCAACTGTAAAAATGATTTAAAATCTACTTGAATAATTTTATTAAACTGATTTAAAATCATATTTTGTGCTACCTTCATTTATTAACTGCATCTCCAACAACAATGGGGTTATAATGGATTTTTGCAAATACAGATATGTTCCCAAATAAGGCTGTCGATGGAAAGGCTCCTCTCTCCTGGTGGGCATGAGACCTCCCAGCACACAGTGCAGACAGTGAACTCTCAGAGTGAAAGCCACACTACATACACATCTGCAGGCTGCTGTGCAATCCCATTCAGCATCCCATGCACAAGGGTTCTCACTCATATTGACACATGGTAGAGACAAGGAGATCATTTCCTATGAGTACCTGGAATGGACTATCTCCAAAAACCCTAAGTGTTAAGGGTGTCTCAGTATTTAGAGTTTAAAGGCAAGTGTATGTCTGTGTTAGGGCTCACCACTGAACACCTACTTCCTGGGAGAAGCTCACAAAAGGCTCTCATCTCTATGGTCCGAAGGCACCTTGTCTGGGTACGGAATAGTTAGACCAGGGAAGCCCACCAGCGTTCCATCCTTCCTCTGGGTGCTAGAGCGGGCACTCGTGCCTTGGCCTCTGAAAATAAAGTGGCAACAAACAGAATTCTCAAGCAGAGAACACTGACAGGAAGGTGCCCAGCTTTGTCTGGGTCTACCAGATGTCTCTCTGCGTGGCTTTCTGCCACCGGCTACCAGGGGATGGAACCCTGCTTTGGGTCCATCAGTAGGAACTTCAGGCTTATTGCAGCACAAAGGTCTGAGCCAGCGAACTCAAGGGTGAACCCATTTGCCTATCTACACTGTAGAAATGAAGTTGAGCTACTTCTGGTCCTGGCACCATCCTCTACGTGGGTGTCTGCTGGCTCCCGGAGTCTCAAGGACATACCTGGTTCCCCAGAGGGGGGACAAAGAGTTCCAGCACCACTTGGGCTAGCTACAGGAGTTAAAGTCATAAAATAGGAAGGGAACTGGGCACCTCCTCCTGCTCTGGCGACTTTGGACAGCTTGCCTATGTCTCTCGGGGAGCCCTGTTAGCCTAACCTTCCAGCCACCTGCCCTGTGACAAATTCTTAAGGAGGCAAAATTTGGCAAGACAGGGAGGTGGGAAGTGGGGCCCATCCAGGGGCTCACGTGGTCTGCTCAAACAGCCACAGATCCTTCTCTTCCTGGTCTCTGAGTCTGGCTGGAGGGACCCTCTCTGAGAGTGCCTACCCCATCCCCTTGTCCCTCGTATCTAAAGGCCAACAGCTGCCTCGCTCAAGCAATGACACTTCCCAGAAGCTTTTGTTGACTCCTTTCCTGGCCAACGGGCTGGAAGTCAATGCCTTCTGAATGTGCCCTCAACCAATGGTGAGGGCAGTTTGCAAAGTTACCCCCTGAGCTAGGATAACTCTGCGGGGTGTTCCACATGGGGCCCAGAGTCCCTCAAATCTCCAGGTGCCCAAGGGGCTTCATAAAACACCCTTTGTCATCTTCCTTTCCTTCCCTGTATGCCACCGGTCTACACTCCAGAGCTCCCGGAACAGCAACGCCCAGAGCCACAGCAGCACTGCTCCAAGGGGCCTTCCTTGACCCACAGGTGCCATTTGCTATAAGGAGCACCGCCCGTGGCAGCGGTCCCCACCCAGACCCCCGTCCGACCTCCCACAGCCACCCAGCCAGCCGCCGCTACGGGATAAATATCTCAGGGCTCTTCATCTCTGAAACACGATATCTGCCTCTTCGAGATGTTGTGTGACCTTTCACATCATTTCCCCCAAAAGTTAATTTCTGTGATGAATGCAATATACTCAAACCCATAAATCTGGCTGTCTGAAGAATTCAAATTAGGAATTATTGACAGCTGATGGAACCCAAGTGCAGAGATGAAGCAGGTTTTCCCATCCGTCCATCTCAATGTTGGAATGTGTATTGATTAAAATATGACGCGCTACAGAACCCAACATAAATCTAAACTCTATTAGATTAACACGAGCATTCAATTAACATAAAATGACAACGTAGGAGAAAGGGGCTCCATGGCGGCCATCGGTAATATTTTAGCCGTAAACATGGGGACCCTGAAGTAGGGAGGCGCGTTTGTGTTGGTCGAGGTGGTTGCTCCGAGTGAGGGTGAGGGTAGGCTGCTCTCCCGGAGCGGGGAATGGGGACACAGAACCTCGGCCAAAGTGCCACAAGGAGGAAGGGGGTGCTGCGGCTGGCTGGGGATCCTGCTCTACCATCCCTTGTATTTGGGACCAGCCCGGGCAGCAGGGGCAGTGGCCCCAAGTTGGTGGCAGATATGCCGGTCCTCCGGCAGCCCCCGGGGCACAGGAGACCAGGCTGCAAGAGTAGAATTCAAGGTAGCTCGTAGCATACACAGAGGACGCTTTGGATGTGTTCAGGACCCCAGGGTGGGACATCTAAAATGTCCCAGAAGGAGGAGAACCACCATTTGAAAATGAACTGAAAGGGGAGGACTTGAGTGTGAAGACCAAGCCCACCCAGCTTCCTGGGGTCAGGGAGTGCTTCCAAAGTTCCAGCCCCAACCTTGGCGCCCCCTCCTGTCTAACATTGGGTCACACATGGCATCCCAGAAGGGTCATGGGACAATGGAAACAGTTGGCTTTGCAGACCAGGAAACCGAGGCTCTAAGCTTACACTCCCATGTGTCCAGATTTTGGGTGGTGCGGGGAGAGGAGGCCCCAGCCAATCATTCCCGCATGTGCCCAGCGTTTCCAGGATCCCTGAGGGGTCTCCAGCCATGGGATCACATCAGCTCAAGACGCCAGAGTGTTGACTCAACCAAGCAAGGGGGAAGGTTGGTTTATAAACGTGCTGGCTTCCTTTGGCTTCATTGGTCAGCCCTGGGACACACCCCACACAGGTCTGTGGTGGGTCCCCCAGTGGGACTTACACCCCCATTTCCCACAGCAGTACTCTGCTCCAGAATTCCCCTGTCTTGGCCCCTGTCTTTCCTGGATCTTCTCCGAGAAAACAACCCGAGTCTCAGGTCTGTTTCTGCAAACATCCAAGCAGACAACTGAGTCGTAGAAGTAAGACGTGGTAATGCTTTTTGTTTATTTGTTTTCTTGCTTCCTTGTTGGTTTTAAGCTGGAGCTTCTCATCAACCTCCAGTGTGCTTTCTAACAGATCCTCAAATTCGAAACTCAGAACTCAGACTAAAAGATCATCTTGAATAAGGAGGGTCTTGGGGGCCTGTATCTTTCAGCTTGGACCCTGATTTCTGTATGGATCTTAAAATGCTCCTTTCTATATAAATAATGCCTTAAATGTAACTTGATGACCAGGCCAGCCGGCAAAATTCTTTTAGCATCTGGTTTATGTAATTAATTGTACTATTCCAAACACAGGCATTTTTGTATAAAATATTATATTTGGGGGTACAACTCGGGAGGCTTGGGAACAGTGACATGAATCTGCCCATTGTCAGGGTAGTCATGACCTCTGTCCACACATGGGTGACTTCAGAGAAGGAAGTGTCTACAGGTGACCACCGGTCAGAAGTTCTGGATTGCAGCATAAAGGGAAGTGACTTCTTCTATCCACATTCTCTTTTCCTGGCCTCGTAACCGATCTTGTGTTGATAAAATATTCTCAACCCAAGGGAAGACCTGGATAGCTCTAGTGGGTGGTGTGGCTTTGGCTGCAAGGGTTGGGGTCTCAGCGTGTTGACTTCACTCCTTGGATTCCTGCCAACATGGAAAGTTCTGGGCAGGCTCTGGACAGGCTGTCTCAATGCCTGGAGGGCAGCCTTGTCCCCAGCCCATGGGACCTCCCAGGGGTCCTTCTTGCTGCATCTGCCCTGGAAGGATGCTTTCAGCAGCAAATGTCTACTTGGGTTCCTCTTCCTACCTTATGCCTTGTGAGCCCTGACTCACTGTAAACCGTGAAGCCCTTCCTTACCTCTGGTCACTGAGGAGGGACCGCCTTCTTTAGCCTCGGTGCCTGCCCCCCTCCCCTGCTCCCCCAGTCAAGCCCTCCCCACCTCCTGCAACCCAGAGCCACTCGGGCCAGGCCATCCTTATCTCCTCCTTAAGCTGACTTGACCTCCTTCTTGCCCCAGCCGTGTCCCCCATGCCTGCCTCCACTTCCTAAAACGCCCTCGTGCATCAGCTCTGGGACTAGCTCCGAGCCCCTGACTGTGCCAACCTCCCTCCTGAATCATCGCAGCTGTTCCTTCAGTCTTCACTCGTGAAGCCCTCCTCCATCTCTGCCACTGTCACCTGAATTCCTCCCGGATTCAGATCTGCCACTTCCTTCAGGAAGCTTCCCTGACCCGTCCACCAATGTCAGGCCCACATGGACACCATGAGGGCAGAGCCTGAGGGCACATCTCCCCCAATACACTGCCCATGCCACGACCATCTCCCTCTGGATGGGAAGGACGACTGGCCTGTCCTTGTTTCCCCAGGGACTGCCATGGGCCCGGCACGCCTGCAGGCGAGTGAGTGAGTCACGGATGAGAGAGTAAAGTCAGACGCTAGGCCTTGAGCATGGGCAGGACCTGATGGGGAGGAAGGGCGTAGGATGGAAAGCAGGACCTCTTTGACTGTGAGATGGGCAATCCCGCACCCACTCAGCACCCGCGGCCAGCCTCTCGGGGACAACAGGCCCGTGCTGCTCCTTATGTGGCCATGCTCTGGGGCTGAGTCTGGGGCCACTCCAGAAAGATCCCGCAGGGCAGGCCTTGATGCCTGTGATCTGACCTCAAATAGACAATGTTCCCTAAGAGCCAAGCTCGCTTCTGGCCTCACTGTGGACAGCACGTCAGCTGCGGCCCCTCTCCCAGGACCTCCCAGCGCCTCACCGGCAGGGCCCGGAATGCCAGTTAGGATGGCAGCCATGCCAGTCTGTTGAGAAGCCCTTACTGTGCACAGGGCACCAAGCAAAGAACACACCTACCTTGGCCACAGTGAGAACTGTGAGTCCGACATTACAGACAGAATCCTGCAGCTCACAGCAACGCAGAAGCTCTTCCTACTGTGAAGGAGCTCAGGCAGCCTGCCCCAGAGCACACGCTCACCTCCCTCCTCCCCTGCCTCCTACTAGTCCTGGGAGGCCCTCCACCCTGTCCTAGGAAGACACTGGTGCCGGCAGGGAGGCGGGCTGTGGGGGTGCTCTCCCTCCCCCAGGCACCGGCAGATGCAACTCCGGCTGGAGGTCCCTGTGAAAAGAAGGACAGCTTCATCCTGTCCAAACGGTACCTTCAAGCTTTGCACAGGGGAGATGATGCACGATTCCATAGGTGGCGCACGGGATTAATCTGAGCCCTTTCTCCTTTAATTTTCTCAGGGGCGGAACCAGTGTACACCCGCATGTTTTTCCAGTACCAGACACTTGTCCCTTGAAGCCACAAGCCCTCACCTTCCAGGGCTTAGAAAGGGACCCAGTGCCTTCTGCGAGCCTCGGGCGCCCTCTTGCGGCCATCCCTGATTCCCAGCGGTCCCTGTCTGAGCTGCGAGCGCCAGGGGCTCCCCTGGGATGCCTGACTGCCCTGGCAAGTGCCTCCAGCCTGGGGCCCTTCCCAGTCCCTTCTGTCTCCAGCCAGGCGGGACACACAGAGACAGGCAGCCTCCCAGAGAGAAGGTGGTCTGGGTCATGTGGGCAGGCCCTTTCTCAGGCAAGGGACTGCAGCTGTCATCAGTGTCCAGGGGTCCTCGGAACACACCTGCACCGCTCTGCCTGCTGGACGCCCAGTTTGGGAGACTGAGTGAGGAACAGAAACACGGGGACCTGCTAAACAAAAGGCACTTTCCGTAATTGTTGGTAGCATCGTTTCCTCTCCGAAACAAGATAGGATGCCCCTGCCACTGTGGGCATCATAGCCTTGGTGGAACATTCTGGGCTCTGCTCCTGCTGAGCTTCCATCCCCATCCCAGGAATGATCTAGCTGGGCTCTGAGAAGGCTCTAGCCATGGAATGCCATGAGAATGAGGCCCTTGGCATACAAGGGCCCCTCACACCACCTGCTCCTACTGTCCCAGAGCCCACATCCCCTGACCTGAGGGGTGGCTGGGTCCTGCTCCTTGGTAGCCTGGCCCTTCTGAGCCTGGCATGGATCCTTCCAGAAATCGGGCTGGGGAATCCTTTTCTTAATTAAATGGAAGCTCAGCAGATATCTTGCACGATGCACGAGCAAGGCACAGGCACCAAGGAGGCGGATTTGGTGGGCATGCTAACAGGCCCCGTAACCACAGCAGCTAAAGCTTCCTCACTGGTTAGAAACCGGGGTCCCCCGTACTGCTCCCTCATGGTCCAGCTGTGATTCCACTTACGAGGACCCACACAGAGCCTACGGACAACAGCATCAGTAAGAGGCAAAGCAGAGCCTGGAGCTGGCCTCCAGGCCCCAGCACAGCGTGAGGTGAACCCTGATGCAAGGAGCGTGGGCCAGCCCATCCTGACTAGGGCCCAGCTGTATGCTGCCAAGGGCTGTATCCTCAGAGCCCTCCCCGCTAGACCTCGAGGGACCCCCGCACCCACACACACCGAGTGGTGTCTATAGACTGGCTGGGGCCAGGGTTATGTGGCACATTGGGAAGAAAAGTCTAGAAAGGATCCACGACTGACCCAGGGATGAGGGAACCATCTGTGGATAAAAGGAGAGTCAAGCCCTGCTCCCCCCAGGAGAGCTACTCAGGTCTACATTCAAAGTCAGGAATGGCCCTTCTAAGGGGACTGGGCAGAGTGTGGGGGAGAATTTCCAGAGCAAAGTTCTAATTTTACAAAAATATTTTTCCCGGAGGGAGAGAAAACGTGGCCAAGGCCATTACTGTGGACCAAAGAACTAAAATGATTTTTTTCCCTAATATTGTGTTTAACATCCAAGAGGCATCCAGATTGCCGGTGCTCTAAAAAACATGTCCATTTAAGTGAAATGCCTCCAAATGATGGTGTCCTGCGGACCTGGTTTCAAATCTGACTCTAGCGATCACCAGCTGTGTGACCTCAGACAAGTCACTTAACCTCTCTGAGCTTGCATTTCCCTGGCTGGGAAACAAGAGTAATAAAAATTTGTTCTTCACAGAGTTGGGGGATACGATAAATCAACATACGTGAGGCCCAACGCATACTCCCAGCATGCTGGGGGATAATAACCGTTACCTACAGGCCTTCCGTTATTCTCTTCCATGGCTATTGCCATAGGGGCGGGCTGCTTCGTTCGAGCTCCATTCTGCATCTAAGATAATCTAACATCCTCCAGGCCCTCAGAGCAGCTAGGCAGGCATCCCATTTGGGAACCTGAAAACACGAGATCACCTTATTTCTTATTATTGAAAACAAAAACAGAAACATTAACCAAAATCTAGTCTTCTCACACTGTTTTATACAGTCTTTGTCAGTTAGTACAACTAATCTTGAATCCAGGCCTGGGGGAATGGGGTGGGGGAGGGGTGCTTTGTCATCTGAGGTCTCTGAACCCCTCTCCTGTCCAGGCAGGCTGCTTGAGCATGGGCAAGGTCTCCTGGGTTGATGGACTCGGTGGGCAGGAAAGCCAGGTGGAGGGCTCCTCAAGGCGGGGTGAGGGGGTCCACACAGCCTGGGTGCACCCCTCTGTGCCCGGCAGCCAGGCTGTGCCATGAGCTGGCCTTTCCACATAGGCTGCCCTGCACACAAGTCCCCGCTCTACTACCGGGCAGGCAACAGCTCCTCTGGACCTCAATTTCCCTGCCGTGAAATGGGGGTAATGACCCATGTCCCAAGGTGTAAACAAGCAAATGCGGGTCAAGTGCCCAGTTCTGGGGGGGGGGGTAAGGGGACCAGGGGCCTGAAACACACAGCAAGCATCCAATAAATGCTGCTATGACCTCACAAGGCACTTGCAGGGTGAGTTTCGATGTGAGGTCCCTAACTCACAGGACAGGCTGCAGCCTGGAAAGAAATGGGCACATCCAAGAGCAGGTGCACTGCCCACAGAGACGCAGGGCCCTGGTATCCTGCCCCTTGTGCTCAGGCCACATGAGTCTGATGTCCCAACGTCTGACTTTTCCAGAGATAGCCTATGATGCTCTGTTAAATATTTTGATTTTAAACGTAGGCAAGTCTTTTTCTTTTTTAATTAACCAATGGAAAAATTAAAATGTCCCTGGACCCCAGCTCTGAAGCAAGGGACCAGACCAGGGACATGTCGGGCTCCCCCTCCTCCCACTGTGAG
Source organism: Taxidea taxus jeffersonii (assembly GCA_003697995.1). Lineage (NCBI taxonomy): Eukaryota > Metazoa > Chordata > Mammalia > Carnivora > Mustelidae > Taxidea > Taxidea taxus. The sequence continues at coordinate 8,612 of RCUC01109760.1, forward strand.
CTCCTGGGGACTCTGTGTCCCACACCCCACCCCAGACACAGGGCTTTTCCTAGAACACCCACCCTCAGCCCCTGTAATGTCAGAACGCCCAGTGGCCAAAGGGAGCCCCACCACTTGGATTTTAACCTGAACGGAAATGTGGGGCTCATTGCTATGGAGCGGCTGCCATCTGCTGGTGGAAGGAGGTGAAAGCAGCCGCTGCCCGCCAGCATCCACAGAGAGAGAGGGGGTAGGGAAGAAGAGAAGGATGCCCAGCGCAGGCAGCCCCTGAGCTAGGAAAGAACAACAACAGGGGGCTTGAGCGACCTGAGGCATCAAGGATGTGAAGAAGCTGAGCTGTGCACCCTAGTGATTATGGGCTGGTGCAGTAGACACACCTGCACCGGCCATGGGGTAGGGCCTGGGCCTGCACACAGCTCCCTGGGGCAAGCATAAGGTGACTCAGTGAGCACACGCACACATAGGCACATCTGTGGCATGTCCTTTGTCCCTGTTCCCTCAGCCCTCTGACCTCAGGTGAGTGAGCCTGCTTCCCGGGATTCGTTCCAAGACCCGGGTCCCAAAGTTCTGCACTCTGCAGCTGACGTCCCCATCAACTTTGTAGGAGTGCCCTGGTCCTGCTGGAGGAAACCTGGCTCAGTTCCTCGGGCCTGCCATGGATGTGGAAATAAATACACTTTCGGCAGAAGGAAGAATTTCTGCATGAGACCCAGAGTTGACCCCAAGCTGCCCCTTCCTGGGTCAGCCACCCAGCCTTTGAAGAGCCATGATCTCCAGGACCCACCTCCGGGACACCTGTCTCAGCAAGGGGGTACCCCTGGAGAACTCCAAGCCTAAGCAGGCTGTGGGGGCGTTGGGCGGGCAGATGGGGTTCCTCCCAGACAGGACCTGGCCGGCGCTCCCTCCACTGGGCCCCATCTTGCTCTCTGCAGAGGGCACTGGGGAAAGATTGCAGGAGGACCATTAAATGTATGTGTTACTGCTTATTGTTTTTTAAACATTCTCTTAATTTTTGTTGTTGCATATGGTTTTTTACATCCAAAGTGTTTCCTCTTGATTAAGTCTCTGTCTTGCTCTCACAGATCCCCCAAGAGGCACTACCGTGCCCTGTTCACAGATAGATAAACGGAGGCCTGGAAGGCCCAAGAACTGGGCCAGCAGCCCCGGGCTCTGCGCTCCCAGCCGGGAGGTGTCAAGACCACACGTAGGATCAGGGATTTTTATAACAGAACACGCTCTTTTATGGCAGAGACACTAGCTTCACAGGGAGCAGAATGTGTTCAAAGACCCAGATTTTATTCCCACCACCCCTCACTCACTGAGTTTTCCCACTCTTTGATAAAACAGCAACAACTGCATAAATCCAAGTTACTACAAGCCAGGAAATAAATATATACCTGTACCCTATTCTAAGGCAGCCACTCAGGACGGAGTTTTTGGTGCCCCCATTTTTAGATGAGACATGTGAGACTCAGAGAAGTTAAGCAACTGGCCTGGGATCACACAGAATGGAGCTGGGGGTCTGAGTCCAGGAATCAGATCAGAGTCCGCACACCCCGCCTCCTCCAGAAAGCCGCCCAGCATGATTCAAACGCCGAGACTCCTCGTTCCTAAAACACAGTGTTCCTAGAACAGCAGCCCAAGGTCAGGTTCGTTACATGTACACAGCTACAATCACCAAGGAATAAGCAGGACCAGCGGATTCTGGCAGCTGCTGAGGGAGAGAGCGCACACGAGAGAGGGAGAGAGAGGGAGAGAGATGAATTCCTTCAGATAGCACTGTTTGAAACCTTCCCATGATGACATTAAAAGTGGGCTTTAAGTGATTTATTTTTTCAATCTGTGAATCTAAACAAATGATCTCCCTTCTAGGTACATCGATCATATGATCTCCTTCACAGCTGTGAAAAAATGCTATTAGTGCTTTCAAAGCAGTTTTATCACAGATTAAAGAAGCCTGGAAAAAAAAATTGGCAACCAGAGACAGCCATATGCCTACTTGACCTAGGACCATAAACCTGTTGTTCATTCCAGAGAGGGGATTACGGCATTACTTTTAGTAAGTTGCTTTTCATATGGAAATTTCTTTTCATAGTAAAGATCTGTCTTTAATAGCATCATCCTAAAAACATGCCTATTTTTTAATTCCCTGATCATGGACATATAGATTTTTATAGTGTCTGCAAGCATACATTAATGTTAATTTCACCATTCTCCTTTGTATTTTGTTAATGTCACAATCTGCTGTAAAACCTTGCCAAGTTTCTTAACTGTCATGTTAATTCCAAGACCTATTCTGCACTCTTTGACATTTCAGGACAGAACAAGGCAGTAAAAATAGATTAGAAACAGCTTATAAGTATTATAAAATCTAGAACTTTGCAGATGGCGGAATTAGGTCTGCTGAATGGAAATTTAGCAACTCTGAGCACAATAATATTAGAAAAGCCTATTCATTTCTAAGGTAAATATTTGGAAGGGGTTGCATAATGGTGGCTGCAGGAGTGTGGGGGAAATTATAAGATGCAACAGAGTTATGTTATTTTAAGCAACTTACTGGATATCCTGAGGAGTTTTGGGTTTCAAAGGTTTTCTCTACCATATAAATAAGGGCACATAGTAAGAGCTTGATTTTATTCATGGTCAGTTCAAAGATCACACAAATTATTTCACGCAGAGGATTTTTCTGCATTTTCCTAAGTCAAAGCAGAGCATTACTGTACTTAGATATTAAATGACACTACCACATGCTAAGAAATTTGCACGGACGGACAGGAAATTAGACACTGTTTTCTTAAACTGATTGCTACAGAATGCCCACTGTTTAAATGTGCACTATCCATTTCAAAGGGAAGCACTGGCTGATTTCAGGAAGTTTAAAATCAGCTCATGGAGAAGCAGGACAAAGGTGGGTTAAATGTGTCCCCCAACCCCCAACCACTGGGGGAAACGATTTCTTAAAAAATAAAAAATTAAAAAAACAAAAAACAAAAAAGAAGAAGAAGACGAAGAAGAAGGAGAAGGAGGAGAAAGAAAGAAAAAACTTCTCCTTTTTTCTTTAGGGAGGACTTATTTTTTCCATCATCCTTGTTGAGTTGCTGATGAATTGTTCACATCCCTTGCCAAGCCCCACCCTCTGCCTTCCTCATTATTTGCTACATCTTTTTCCCACAGCTCGGACCAGCCATCAGAGAGGCTTAAAGACAGCACCGTATTACATGGGGAAATGGCTTGCAGTTCCCAATTGATCCCCTAATACGTTATGTTGAAATGATAATTGGTACACTCCTCATTGAAAAATAAGAGAGAAAAACAACTTTTCAGTCACCACAAGGTATTATCTTAGCTCATGTATTCAGAACTAACAGATACATTAAAAAAAAAAAAAAAAGAAAGAAAAAATCCCCCACCCCCCATCTGCGGGAGACACTGCAGTCTGCAATTCTTTTCAGCTGACATAATCCAGATTGATTCGTTCAGCAGATAAAATTCAGGCCACTTCTGCCCTTTATGGGAGCAACATAATACCAGTCTTTATTCAGTAACAATGTAACATAATGGGATCGGAATGTGCAAAATGACTGTTCTTAAATTACTGTGCCTCACAAGGGCCCAACACAAGCTGGGGCTTAATGTAAAAAATCATTAGGCACAGATTACTAAAGTGCTCCTGCATTAAGGAGGTCAAACCGAGCCTGTTTGTGGTATTTTCCAGGACAGAAAGTCTTTGCTAATATCTTGATTACGACTCTGTGCTGGGGGGCCCATCCGAGCACCCACGGCTTGGGCACCGTGGCTTCAGTAAACGGGCAGCGGGGAGAGGGGTGTTGGGCAGGCTCCGGAATGGGGCACCAGGTGGATGGAGTCGAGAGAGAGAGAGAGAGAGCCCACCGTCACAAGGTATTTTCTAGAAAGTTTGGTGCATCCAATAATTTAAGCTCTGAGCTATTAAACTATGCTAATTTCGAGATCTTCAGGGCTTGGTTATTAAAATATATAGGAGACTTGGAAAATAAAAAAAGCATAAAGACAGAATGACTAATGTCCTCCCATCATCTCAATACCTGGAAATGACCCTTGGGCGTTCTGAATGTAAATTCATCCCTCTTATTTTTTTTTCTGTGCATAACTATATAATATGTTTTTTACAAAATTTATGCTTCAAATATAGCTTTTCACTAAATGTTATAGGTACTGTCAATATTTCTCCACATCATTAATTATTCCTCTACAATATAATTTTATGGCTACATGGTGTTCTTTCATGTGGAGATACCTCGTTTATTTAATTTTATCTCGATTTCTGGGCATAGAGCTTGTTTTCTCAGTTTTCCCCATTATAGAGGATGTGTCGATGAATATCCTTACAGAAAAATATGTCCCCACATGTCAGATAATTTTCTTTGGGTTCCTAGAATTGGAATTGCTGAGTGGAAGGAAATGTGCATTTTGTATCTGTCCCATCCATACTTCTTCCTTGGTCTCCAGAAAGATTGCACCCATTTGTGCCATCATCTTAACGGGACTCCATACTTCCAAGGATGGGTTTGGAGCCCATCACACCAGCTTCATCCTCAGCCAGACCCCACACTCCAAAGATTTCCTGACCATTACTTTGTATCCACTGACATCACCCAAGAATACCAGGGCCACTGTTGGCTTCCACACACCCACACGAAGAAACTCATCAGAAGAAGGATTAAATTAAGAGAAACCACTGGGCCGGCTCTTAGAAACCTAAGGTTGCCTAAGAAGATTCTAGAAGAGTAAAATAGGATAAAACAGAGCAGAAAAGATTTCCCTGGCACTGAAATGATTTTTTTTTTTCCAACTTGCAAGTCCAAGCTTCATGCAATTTAATTTTTGCATTTGAGAGCGTGGCTCGTCTCTTATCTTATTTAAATAGAAGACTTCCGAAATTCGAATCACCGGGTGGCCTGGGAGATGGTGCAGTTACTCTTCGGAACAGTGGGCTCACGTGTGCAGTGGGGCCTGCTATTTGGTCAACATTTGTGCTAAATGAAGCAGGCGCCCTGCATGTGTGCACAGGGCTGTGGGCGAGCATGCAGGAAGCAGAGATTTGGCGGGTGTGATATATACAAACACGTGCACATAAATCTATTTATCTGCGAAAGGAGCATCACCATTGTAGCCTCATCATTGAAACTCACACCGTCTGAAATATTTGCATGTGATTACCAGACTCCACTGTCAATCATGACGGCACAAATCCAATACTCAGGCCATATGGCCTTGAAACTTTCAATCGATAGGAACCTTTTAAAGCTGAAGCTTCAAAAAGTTGTATCAAATATATATCCAATGAGAAGAAGGTTAATTGAATAATTGATTACTCAGTAACAATTAAGTGCTCTTCAGACATCTTTGGGAAATCTTGAAGTATAATGGTGATAGATATTTATTAGTTTATCAGTTAGTATTACATTATATATTTATTTTTAGGCCTAGAGTCAATTTCTTCCATTTATATATTTTAGCATCAGACTCCCCGGGGTGAACTGATATACATTGTTACTATCACAAAACCAAGGAGACGGAAAGACAGACAGAGCTCTGTCCGATCCAAGGTGACCAACGTTAAAACAGCGTCTTTGGGACAACTCTTAGGTCAAATAATCAAATGGTGCCTCTCACAAAGGTGTCTGCTTCGAAACGCAGTCCCTCTTGCAAGGGACACGTGGGTGATGGTGTCGGTGTCCTGCGGGTCTTCCTGTCACCTCGGCTCTCTTCAAGAGCGCCCAGATCTTCAGGTCTCCGCGGATAACATGGCCAACGATCTCGTCTCCAATAGGCGGAGTGACCCTGTCAGGTTACCACCATTTGTTAGCCAATCTCTTAGATTTCTTATCTATGTCCTTTTCAGAGGAGCTGTATAGACGGAGCTTTATGACATCACCGATAATCTATCAAGGGGATCACCGTCCATGCATTGCGGGCACACGCGCATGTGGACACACACACACACACACACATCTCGGTGCCAAATGGGGTGAAAGCAAGGACAGATTCTGACTCTACTCTTCGGCAAAGAGGAGTCCAAGCGCTCATGCTTGCCCACATCACCTTCACCTTTGCCCAAGAGCTCAGAAGAGCTTTTCTAGAACAAAACATGTCTGAACAATCCCTGCGCATTTTGGTAAAGTTAGATTTCCTTGACACTAAGGTCTCAAACATCCGGCGCAGACACACCTGAGACATGACTAAGCAGGTACCGGAAACTTAGACAGGAGTGAAAACTGTTTACAGAAGCACCGAAACCCAGGCCAGACGTTATGCATTTGCTGTATCTCTCTCTGTTTTCCTATTCATTTACTGTTTCAAGAAATACGTCCTGAACCTTCTCTATGGGCTGGGCACTGGGGTCCCCAGAAGAGACAAAGGAGTGAACAGGACAAAGAGGGTGCCTGATGGCCTGGGATTCTCAGCTTGGTGGGAGAATAAGAACAAATAAATAAATAAATAAATAAATAAATAAATAAATAAATAAATAAAAGAGATGAAGAAATCGAACACATATAATTTTTAATAACTGCTAAGAAGTAAGTAAAAGGCCAAGGGAGGAAATACTAGAGTAATAAGCCATTTTTGAGCTGATGGTCATAAGCTGCCTTTTTGAGAACAGGATATCTCTAGTGAGATCTAATTAATGAGAAGCAGTTGGTCACACAAGCCGTTGTGCACATGCATGTGTGTGTGTGGTGACCAGAGACTTTATCAATTATTCCAGGCAGTGAGAACGGCATATTCAAAGGCCCTGAGGTATCAAATTTCTGGCAGTGTTTAACCATCAGAGAGAAGGTCCATGTGGTTGGAGCAGAGCCTGAGAGATGAGTTCGTGGGTCAGATAAGGACCTGATCACTCTGGGTTTTGTGGCCAAGGGAACTTGGGGTTTAATAGAAAGGGGATGGGTAGCCATTGAAAGGAGTTGAGAGAATATATGGTCCTTTTTATAACTTTAGGAGCTCACTGTAGCGCAAGGGTATAAAGTTTGGAGGAAAGCCTCAAAGATCCGGTAACATTGCCCAGGTGTGAGATAATGGCCCCACAATAGAAATGTGAAGATGGAAGGAAAGGGGGATTCTTGGTTTATTTGGAGACAGACTTGGCAAGGCTCTCTGATGGATTGGAGGCAAGCACTGAGGAAAGGGAGGGTCAAGGAGAACTCCTAGGCTTGTTGTGAAACATCCAAGCAGAGAACTCCAATAGAAACTTAGGAAAGAAATTCTAGAGGAGAGAAGAGGCTGCAGGTTTTTGTCTGAGAGCCCCCTTCCCACCCCCTCCCCCAACAAACACACACAGTATGGGATCTTTAACTAAGGTTGAGATGTCGCAGGAGACAAGGAGCCAGGACTAAGTCCCAAGGAGCCCAAGGAGGGAGGCAGAGGAGGAGGACCAGCAAAATGGGCCAAGGAAGAGGAGCCCATGAGGCAGAAAGAAGACTCAGAGACAGTGGTCGCATGAAAGCTGCGGGGACAGCCACTTTTTCTTTTTTAAAGATTTTTTTAAATTTTTTTATTTATTTGACAGACAGAGATCACAAGTAGGCAGAGAGGCGGGGGGCGGGGGGCGGAGGAAGCAGAGGAAGCAGGCTCCCTGCCAAGCAGAGAGTCCTATGCGGGGCTCCATCCCAGGACCCTGAGACCATGACCCGAGCCGAAGGCAGAGGCTTAACCCACTGAGCCACCCAGGAGCCCCGGGGACAGCCACTTTAGCCAGCATTCATCCCTCCCCACTTTGGACATTAATGCTTTCTCATGGAAGCCTGCGGACTCTGGAGCTCTGTGAGGCAGGTTCCATTCTCCTACTCATCGTGCCAACAAGAAGACTGAAGCTCAGGGAGGTTCAGTCACTCCCTGGATGTCAGCTTCCAGATGGAACCTGCCTGGCACCATCCTGTGCCCTTGGTCACTCTATCTTGTATGGGCTTTCTACTTTCTACTTTCCAGAACATGACCAGATTCGGGGGTCCAGTCTGCCAATGGTGACCAAGCCATGCTGCTGGGTGACCCCATGGCTTGGATACTTTCTTTCTGCCTCTTTTTTTTTTTCATTTATTTAAGATTTTATTTATTCACTTGAAAGAGAGGGAGAGAGAGCACAGAGGGTGAGGGAGAAGCAGGCTCCCTGCTGAGCAGGGAGCCCAGTGTGAAGCTCGATCCCAGGACCCTGGGACCATGAACTGAGCCGAAGGCAGATGCTTAACCGACGGAGCCACCCTGGGGCCCCTTTTTTCTGGCCTTTTTAATGTGAGCATTGCCTCCTTCTGTATGATATCTCAGATGAAATATTGCCCCTGCTGGCTCTCACCGTGGAAGGGCCGACCCCAGACAAATTGTGAATCAACTCCAGGAGAAGGGGGCTTTGCAAAGCAGACAAGCTCAGGGGCAAGAAAGCCTTCAGAGGAGGTTTTCCATTTCGGGTGACATGGGCCACCCACCCCCTGAGCTTCTGCGGCACTTTCCCCAGTCCACACGGACCCCGCGTGACATGGGCACGCTTCCTCGAGTTAGGGACATCAGAATTAGCCCCTCCACACCAGAAAGGGGCATCTAAGCACACTGACCCAGAAGCCCCGAGTCATTTCCAGCATGTCAGGGGTGAGCCCGGCTTTCTGTAGAGCCTCATAACAAGATGACAGGCATTGCTGTCCAGGGACCGACCGGGGAAGGCGGTGAGTGTCACAGACCAGAGAGCAGATGCATGACCGCGTCCCTGCCGAGAGGGAAATGACACCCTCTGACCTTGGAGAGTGTGCTTCGAGGCGCTAACCTGACTTTTCCAGTTGCACACACAGAAGTATGGACAGCCCGCGGTTCCGCAATTACCGCGCGCGGGGTGTCCAGAGACAGAGCCCAGCACGTTCCCCGGGCTGGGCTCCCGCGGAGACTGTGCGCTGTTCTCCAGCAAAGGGGCTAACCAAAAGCACGCTGGGCTTTTAATATTGTTTTAATGTGATTAAAAAACCCTAAATTAATTTATTTTCTTATGCTAGAAAATAGTCCAGCACTGCTGTATTGCAATATTGAGCTAAGAAGAGCAGTCTGATAAAATTCATTAGAAAAGAATTAAATTCATCATATAAAACACAGTCATTTTATTTTAAGTAGCTCCCGATTCAGAAGACCAAGCAATCGTTCCTTTGAGGAATAGCAAGGACAAGCTGGAGAGGAACCCCAGGGTAGGTCCCCCGAAGGCTGCGACTTATTGTAGCTACGAGGACTAGCCTGTGTTTGGGGCCCTTCCAGGTGTTTTCAGACATGGATGAAAATGGAATTTTTAACAGATGAGAGAAAAAGACACCAAGAGCAAGAAGAAATCCTTGCTACCGGCCCGTCTTGGATAAAGCTATAAAACACTGTCAGACCCTCCCTGTCGCTCAAGACCCAGATCCATCCCACTCTCCTCCCAGCCCTTGCTTCCTTTCCGCCATTTATTTTGACTTTCTCATTCACCGTCTCAGGGGGCGACATGATTTATATGCTTCGGTCTCATTTCTACAAGTAGCTTGAGAACTCCTTTGGGGTGAAGGCTGATTTCACACTTAGCTTCTCCAGCTCCTTACCACTCCGTGGCTGCCAGCCCCCGGCCCCCATCAGGGCTCCCAGCCCCTGCCATGGTGTCCCTCTTGCACGTGGCTACCTTTGGGGGCCATGTGCTTTGTGGACAACGTGTCATAGACTCCCTTGTCCCTCTGCACAGACAGGAAGGAGCAGAACCCTGCAGGAAGTCTTGAAGTGAGCAGGAAAATCTTGCTGGCTATTCTGGTGCCTTCTGTCACTGAGCATTCCAAAATCCAACCACCTAGGACCTGTTAAATGATGGTTTCACTCCATTTGGTAAAAGGAAGGAAAGGGGTGATTTTAAGTAAAATGAAATGTATTTAATCAGCAACAGAGTGCTTACAGCTGCCCATTTGAGTGTCCCGTGGGAGTCCGTCTGAGCCCCTGATGGTACATTCTGCTTCTGACTTCTCGGTGGTCCCAAGCTCCGCTGGAGGAGGGGATCTGGGCCCTGGAGCTGCCCCTCCTTCATTCACTATGCAGAATGGTCGCTGGAGGAGTCTGGTGGCCTGCCTCTAACCAGCATTCCACCGTCAAAGGTTCCTGAGATTTTATCCCTGGATTCTGCTGAAGGATGGAAATGTTAGAGCTGGGTGCAGGGTATGCGCAGCTGAAGGGTGTCAGAGCACCTGCTGGAAGCTCAGCCGGGTCTGCCTGCCTGAAGGCAGGTTCCCCAGTCCACCGAGCCAGGTTGCCCGGCTGCTGGTCCTCACACGGGGCCGAGCCTCCATCAACACAGCAAGGGTACCGTGACCGGTTACAGGGACGATCTCCGTCAGAGGGGTGAGAGGCAGGGATGGTCACTATCATGGCAAACAGAAGATCCCTTTGCTTTCTCCTTCATTACAGCAACCAGTGGCAGTCCTGGAGAATCCTTTGGATGCAAGGACGCCACATTTTTTGTCTTGAGCAACTACAGATGTTGACTTTGGCTGGTATTTTTTGTTGTTTTTTGTTTGTTTGTTTTGTTTTGTTTGTTTGTTTGTTTTTCCATATCAAACTCCAGTGTGGCCCTTGGTTTCCAGGGGTGTCTGGGGATCCGTGAAGGTGGAGGGGAGTGAAGGGGACCATTCAGGGCAAACAATGACGTGGCAGTTTCTTCTAAGCACAAATGGACATTTCAGATTTTTCAATAAGCCTCCCAAACTGCCCACCTAGGAACTGGAGGAGTGTCATGCCAAGTGCCATGAATATTGGCCACCCCCAGGGGAAGGATGGGCTCCCCGCCCTCTGGACCCCACCCAGCCCAGACACAGCCCTTGGCTCCCACCTCTGCCAGGGAGCCCTCTCCACACACCCACTCGTTTCAAACTTGGCGTTGGCCAGAGGGAGGGAGGTTCTTGAGATATTTAATTAGCTGAGAATTTCACACTCTCCGGTGGCTTGCTTGGGAGAATGGCAGAGCTACCGAATGACTCCTGAAACAGCAAGGCTGCCATTGCCTGAAGGCAGAGCCAGAGCCTTGGGGAGGAGTTTGGGTTCTGACGTGGGCAGAAGCTCTCAGGTCCTGAAAACTCCAGCCTCCACCCCTGCGGCCTCCTTGTGTGAGCCAGGGCCCAGGGCTTCCCACCTGCTTGTAAAATGCAGAGTATGGAGCCTTGCAGCCTGGGCGGAACGCCTAGGGGTGGGGAAATCCTTAAAGAAAGGCAGAGCCAGGTGCCCCTAAAGACAGACCACCTCCAGCTCTGTCACTTGCCCCGGATACTCCCCTTTTTCCAGAGAACCTGAAAACCTGGATTTGTAAGTGAAAATCTCACAGTTTTAGAATGCTTGCAACTAATTGAAGATCAAAGTGCAAATATCACACATGCCAAAGGAAACACGTGTGTGAGCTGGGTGCAGTCCCGGGCCACCTGTATGTCCTGTTGTCCTGCTTGGGCTGCTTGGAGCGCCCCTCCACTCTTCTCATCAGCTTTGCTGGCCCCGAGGGATGAACAGGGAGGAGAAGGTGGACGAGAGCCCAGGGTCAGCATGCGGTCTGTGCACTAGCGCAATTAGCATCAGTCAGGGGCAGATGAGAAGGGCAGAATCTCACACACCTTTCCAGACTCTCTGAATCAGAACCTGCATTATCAAGAGATCCACGGTGATTTGTTCGCCCACTAGACTTGGAGAAGTCCCTGTCTCGGGCTAAGTAAGAGAACTGGGTAGAGAGTGAGGAAAGCCTTTCCCTTCTCCAGAAGATGCAGATACCTGGACACAACACCCTCCACCTCTAGCCTTGCCGGACTAGAAATAGTCACCACAGGGGCTCCTGGGTGGCTCAGTGGGTTAAGGCCTCTGCCTTCGGCTCAGGTCATGATCCCAGGACCCTGGGATCAAGCCCCGCATCGGGCTCCCTGCTCAGTGGGGAACCTGCTTCCCCCTCTCTCTCTGCCTGCCTCTCTGCCTACTTGTGATCTCTGTCTGTCAAATAAATAAAATCTTAAAAGAAAAGAAAAGAAAAGAAATAGTCACCACAGTGCTGGGGGAGAGGCTGTCCCACACAGGGAGCCAGAAGTGGGTTTCTAGAACTCCTGTCCGGCTTCTACAACTGCAGGACCCTTTCCACCCCGGGGAGAGCTGCCCATGCCCCAGACACAGGTCCAGCGGCCAGAATGATGCCACTTGGCTCAAATCACCAGGACCGGGATCATGGGAAAATTCTCTTTGGAAATCAGCTTTTCTTAAAACAAGAAGTTGCGTGGTACTGGCTCCAGACCAGTACTGGAAGGGGCAGACAGAGCACAGGAGAGGGGAAAGCTTCCTGATGAGTCTTACATAACAATCAGGCTCTTCTGCCCCTTAGAACAGCACCTCCTGGGGGGCCTGTGTGGCTCAGTCGGTTAAGTGATTGACTCTTGGTTTCGGCTCAGGTCATGATCTCAGGGCCATGAGAAGGTGGAGGGTATTGGGCTCAGTGCTCAGCAGGGAGTCTGCTTCAGATTCTCCCTCCCCCATCCCAATAAATAAATAAATCTTTAAAAAAAAAAAAAAAACAAGAAAAAAACAAAGCACTTCTTAGCATCCACGGGGCCTCTGGTGACTGTAGGGAAGTGTATGTTTCTGTCTCGGTTTTGCTTCTCCGACTCTCCCCAAATCCCCAGTCCTTGTCAGCAGAGACACATCTATCGATAATTACAGAATACACAGCTTTGGGGGCATTTCCCTTCCATTCACGACATTTACTGGTGTCAGTCTGAGCATAAATACAATTAGATTTGAGAGTTCTATTACAAAAGCCAATAAAGTGGGCCTCAGTAGAGATTCTAAAATTACTTAACTTTTCTTTAGAAAAATATTAAAACAGTATTATCACATCAATGAGAAGAAAAGACAGGAAGATAATAAAGTTATGTTAAACCTCCCTGTATTTACTCATGTGTGAAACAGTTATGTCTGGTCACATAATTGCAATGGTTCTGAGAAATATTTCATATTTTATAATGAACATTAAAAGAGTTTGTGGATCATTACTTTATATGAGTTCCAAAGTTATTACATAAAACCCAATAGGAATGGTTATAAATTATCGGATCCTCCGGCCTGGCCTTGGTAAACATAACATGAAAGACTGAGACATTTCAGCAGACAAGATTCATGAGAAGAGGTAAAATTCTCCCTGCGTTTTAAGGGGGGAAGAGCAGACCAAAGTACTTGTTACCAGCTCTTCCCAGTTTTGTTTCTGTTTCAAAGAAATTCTATTGAACCACTAGCTTCAGCCTCATACACACACAAAGCTTCCGTTAGAACAAAAGAGAACTCACTTTCAGACACTGCCCTCATCTTCCCATCTCTTATTACCCTAACTGTGGCCCTAAGGTCACAGCGAAACTCATGAACTTTTCAACCCAGCACGGGTTGAAAATACTGTACTCACCAGACTCATATGATCACCAACAATTATCTGTTTTCAAAAGGAGATCCTCTTTTTGAAATCTGAAAATACAACCTCTTTGCAGAAACTGAGGAGTTTCTGAAAAAATATATATATTATATATATATTATATATATATATATATATATATATAGTCTGCAGAATAGGTGGGCAGGCAGCATTTTAATGAAAAGCAGTCATTTTGAAATCCCGGTTAAAGGGAAATGGGGGGCTTTTCTTTTTTCTTGTGCTTATCCTTTTTTTTTTTACATCAGAGCATCCTATTTTGTTTAGAAATTACACCTGCCACTTCATTTGCTCCCAACTTCTGTTTGATGAGGGTTGAGCATCAGGATAATAGCAGCTGTGAGAACAAAGTTAGGGTCAGAGAGTAGAATCCAACCCTCCTGTCCACATCCAAGAAGCACGTTAAGCAAATGGTCCCCTGGAGATGCTGAAAAGTGCAGAGCTCCCCTAAGAAACACAGCCGGCAAAGTTCCATATCCAGCTACAAGAAATACCAGCGCCTCTCTCCCTCCCCTGGGGCCTGAGCAGCACTGCCCTGGATGCTGGAGGAGGGAAGGAGAAGGATGGGCGTCTTCCAGGAGTCCTGCCCCCAACCCTCACGAGGGTCTTGTACCTGCCAGCTCCCCACCTTGCCCGGGGCTGTCCCCTTTATAGGGAGCAGCTGTTGGGGAGGCTTTCTCAGCAAACAGATGTCTTTTGGAGAATTTAAAGCTCTGAGTTGGAGGCCAGATTCTGACTGTACTTTGAATTATGTCTGCCTCAATCATTATGCAGTCATTCACATATATTTTAGACATCAATATTGTCTTAAAATATTCCCGAGTTCTCAATGCTATTTATATGCTTCGATTCTTTGCTTTGCTTCTGCTCTGTCCGTATGCTCCAGCTTCCCAGAGTCAGAGTGCCTACACATCATCTTAATAAATATTTTTATTGGGGAGGGGTTTGCTGTTTTATCTTAAATAATTTCTCTCTGAATTGAACGGAGACCAACATTCCTGAGAAGTGTACCAACCTTCGCAACCTGTTTGAAAGGAGAAGTCACCAGTTTCGGGATTATTTAAGATGAAACAATGTCATGTTTTGCCTCATTCCATAGATAGCAAGTTTTACTAAACAACAAAAGAGTATAAAGATGTCAATTTACAATATGGGGGGGGACAAATCTCCCTTCTTCATTACAGAAAGGCTACTTTCGGTAATATCTGAGATTTTGGTAAAATGTGACTCCGCAGGTGAAAAAACCTCAAAGTGTGAAAAAAAAGTAAAAAAATGGATATTTTCAGGACTTAAAGAGGAGTGTGGAGAGGTTGGAAATCGTACAGAGGCATTCCAGCCTATTTAGTATTGGACCACATCTAAGTGCATCTTCATGGGACCCTCAGAACCTAACATCATAAGATCAGCCTGGCCAATTAGATTCAGGGACTGTGTTCTTACTTGAAAACGGGGTCAGGGCTCGACTCCCTAAAACTAACCTATTGATCCTCCTGTCCTTGTTAGTGGATCACCCCTGGGAAGCGTTGTTTGAGATCACCTCTAGGTGGTGCTAACACTGCGTAGCTTCCACTTTTCGGCACAATGAAAACATTAATTTGCTATGAGATAATTTTTGACGTAAATGTAAAATGGTGCCCATTCGAACTCAATAATGAAGCATGGAGCATTTCTGCAGCTCCTAATTTGACTAGTTAAATGACTCCATTACGTGTCTAACAGACAGAAGCAAATAATTTCTGGTCAGTTGATGTTCACTTATCCGTATCATTTTGCCCTGAAAATAAAGTCTCTAATCTACAATTCCTTTGTCTTAGTTTTTTTTTTTTTTTTGCTTAAGATTATTAAAGCAAATATACTTAAATAATTCTGATTAAACCAGTTCCAACTAACAAAACGTCAGAGGACACGGCACAGCAAGTGTGAGTAATAGGGTAGACAGACAACCGGAGGGTCCCTCTCGAAGGACTCCAACCTTTGCCCCCGTCCCCTGGTCTGGGGGGGTTGAGGATGGGTTTGAGGCTTCAAAAGAACAAGTGTCCACCTTTCCAGTCCATTGTCTCTCTGCGGCCAAAAGGAGGCTGCTGTCCGTTCTCTTCCCTCTTTTTACTTTGCCATGTAACTTTGAGGATGCTTGAGAAATTTTCAACAGGATGCATCCCACTATAGCAAAAAAAAAGGCTGCTTTAATAAATATCGAGTGATGAATAATTTTGCCCAAAGGGGAAAAAATGGTTAATATTGAATCTTAATGTTCCTCATCTAAATGCTTTTTTTCTTCCTGCTAAAAGTATCGGTTTACACATACTGCATGCACATTAGTGAGACACAGCTGTGTATGTCCCCCTCTTAAGAGCCATATGATTAAGTTATGGGATATCATATAATCCAAACTCCTTTTCTATTGGTCACCTTTCACAGACAAAAGCTTTTTAGTTTTAGGTCTATTAAATGACAGAATGTCCGATTCTGTGAATGCGCAAGTAATTATTATGGAGCACCTGTGTCTCTTATTTTCGCTTAGAAAGTCCATCTATAAATTGCTTTTGGAACGGCGCTGGAAGGCTGACACAAGACTGCTCTCCCCGTCTGGGGCAGCTCTCTGGGGCTCAGTGAGGTGGGTCAAGATTCTGTGTTCTGGGTCCTGGGTCTCCTGATCCCGATCCAGATCCTGTAAGATGAGAGCCCAGGTCATCCCACCTCATAAACCCGAGGCAAATCGCAGCGGCCTCTTTCGGCAGAAAAACAGCAACGGGGAGTGAAAAAGAAACCCCAAAGTTCGCAGGGAGCCCTGCCCGTCTACTTTTTGTTGCCTTGCCTATGCCGTATCAGCAACCAGTTCGCGCGGAGCAGCTGGTTTTCTTTAAAGCCAACATTTGAGCCAGTTTAAAAGATCTTCATGTTTCCCCAAAGTAACATGCTCTTTGACTCAATTAAATGCAGTTTTTTAAAAACTGGAGTTCAAGTGTGTGTATAGACTGCTTTTATTAAGCTTCTGGATTTCAAATTGTAGCCACCTGTACCACGAGGGACACGGGCCATGTGCCTTTGGACGTGCAACAATGTCCGAAGGGCTATTTATGACTCATACCTAGTCAGCGGAGATTTTTGCTGGCTGCTGGCTCTGCAACAGAGAGAAGCAGCCCTCCCACCTAAAGCTCGCCCTGGAGGGGCCGGACCTCACGCTTCTGTTTCCCCACCGCCCAGAAGGTCCTTGATGGCCATCAGCACCAGGCTCTTTGGTGTTATGTAGGTCGGGCGGCCCGTGGGTTTACAGGAAGGATTTGGCCTTTTGATTTCGTGTAGAATTTACAGCCCGAGAGTGGTGTTCCAGTGTGCGGATCTGGGTTGCATGTGCTGGAAAAGGAAACGAGGTCAAGCTAAGAGAGAATAGCGCATCTAAAGAGGCTTCCACGGGTCCTCAGCTCAGGGGCGTGAAACCCCTTGCCTGGCCATTGCCTTGACTGGGGCACCTGCCAGGAGGCACGGACCACAGCCCCTGGGTGCACCCCTTCCAACGGGCAGCACTCCAATCTGTGTCCTGGGAACAGAGGTGTAAGAGGAAGCCAGTGCCGTGAGGATGGGTCCACAGTGCACCCGAAGGCAAGAGGGCCACAGGACGCACGCCCGGCCAGCAAGTACATGGGACTCAGCAACACCGCTTAGCAAGCAAGGAAAGGGGAGCTGCCGGGCTGCAGCTTACTTCAGAGGAAACATTTCCAAGACAGCACGTGGGAAACCTTACAACTCTAAAAACCACCGGGGGAGCGAGGTTCCTCTAGCACAGGTCGTCAGGGGGGCCCCAGGACTAAACGCTTCTCCTAGAACAGCTGAGGGCATCAAAACCAGTTTAACGACCCAAGGGTCATCACTCCCAGCTCCAAATTAAAAGTCAGAGATGCTCTCAGCCCTCGGGAAAGAAAATACCCACTTCTGAACTGGGGGGTCGGGGAGGTGGTGCGGAAACGGAGTGCGCGATGCCTTTCCTGGGACTGTAACCAGGCACAAGGCAGTTTCTGGGAACAAGGGGTGACAATTGTTAAGGAAAGTGGAAAATAGAGGCTTCGTCTTCTTGTCCATAAAGGGAAGGCGAGAGCAGATGCCAGCAGCAGACAAGCATTTCCCAAGGAGAGGAAAATATTTCCGAAGGAAATCAGCATCACAGCAGAACAGGTGAGAAAGAAATTAGAGAGTCTGAAGACGGCTAACTCCGGGACCAGATGGGAACCATCTTAGGATTCACGGGAGAGGTGGCAAGGAAACGGGGGACGATTAGCAAATACCTTTTAAAAATACCCTGGGAAAGAGGAGGAGCACCAGTGGACGAGAGCCCTTATGCAACACCTATATTTAATAACGACTCCGAGGGAGATCGAGGAAATTAAACACCAGTAAGGTTGGCTAGAGCAGTGGGGAAGATATTGGAAACACTAATCAGGGACAAAATAGGGAAAGTTATGATTTAATTAAAGATATTCAGCATGGATTCACAAAAGGGAGATCATACGTAACAAAACTAATAGAATATTTTGAAAAAGTAACAAAAAGGAATTGAAGAGGGAAACCAGGGGTATAATTTACTGGGACTTTAAGAAAGCTTTTGAGGCGCTGCCTCACAAAAGACTAATCTCCAGCGGTGGGGAGTTTGGGTCTGAGTGTGGTGGGGGTGGAGAATGAATGAAGAATTGTCTGGACTGAGGGTACTTGTGAGCATTACCATGAAGAGATTAGGATAAAGGGAGGAAACGGACTGCTGGAATTTCCCGAGATCTGAATTTTTTTAATTAATTTTTTAAACATAGCGCATCAGTAGCCTTGCTTAGGAAATGTGCCCGTATGTGATGAATTTCTCTTGTAGGTATAATATGGGAAGGCAGGTGCCAGTTAATGCTACAAGGACAATAGCTTTGGGAAGGATTTGTTGAAATTTGATGAATACATGACTGTTCCCAGTATACAATGAGACCGTTTGTGGCCAACAAGGGGGCATAGGCACTAATTGCCATATGAATCATGAACACAAATAAAGAGGGAGCGTATGAATATAAGGGGCCACGGCTCTGGTCCGAGCAGGGCATCAGCTGTACCCACCGACGAGTACGGTCCTGCCTTCACACGCGCACACGGACCCCACCACACATCCACATGTGACATAGCAATGCTCTCAAACATGCCCCAGCGCCTGCAAAGATGCACACGTCTGAGGGACATACCCACATGTACACACTCATGCACCGTGATGCCCACAGGAGGAGCTGTGTACAGACACAGTCACGAACACGCTCGTGCCCGCCCCAAGACGGCTCTGCGGCGTGCAGGAGGAGCATGACAAATGCCAAGGGAAGCACGTACTGTTTTCCACAGGGAAAGATTGGGAGGCAAATTCGGGGGGAAGGGCCCCCTTGGTCACATTACAGTAATAATAGATGCCGCGGGAATAAAAGAGGAGGCAGAGGGGCAGAGAAACCACGAGGCACAAAAAGACCTTTGTTACTACAAGCCAAGCCAGATCTGAATACCTTCTCTGAAAAAATAGCAAGGGACACAGTACTCAGGGACAATAATGGCAGAACTCCCCACAAGGGCCCAAGTCTTATCCTCAGGGACAGGAGCCTGCAGAGGATGCTGACCCCATCTGGGGACCTGCTGCCCTGAGGCGCGGCTCCGGAGCTGACCTCGGGAAGAGCCAGGCTGGGAAAAGGCACGGGGCGCTCTCCAGACATGCCATCCCAGCATTTGCCAAACACACGCGTCTTCATTCTTGGGAACACAGGGTCATGTTGAGGGTCAGAGCAATGACCGGAAGGGCAGTCACCGCCATCTAAGAGGGACGCGACCACCAGGAGACAGCGTGACAATCTCCTCTCTCCTTATGAAGTTGTACAAGCCAATGAAGAAGATGGAGCTAGATGAATTTGACCCTCATTTACCTTTTTCACCATTTATTAAGATGAAAATGTGACTCAGATAGTGTCCACATCAAAAAGGTCGTTTAGGGTGGAAAGTTGCAAAATAAAGGATGCATGTCCTCCTCATTAATAATAACAGAAATGGTCATCTCCTGCAGCGCAAAGGACAGAGCGCTCATTCAAGATGAGATGGTAAAGAGAAATCCATCTTTGTAATTTCACCCCTGGAGGTGTTTATGTTTTAACTCCAATGGTTACAAACGAATACTTAGAG
>RCUC01109766.1:0-30223 GCA_003697995.1 Taxidea taxus jeffersonii
AGAGAGAGAGCGAGCACAGGCAGAGAGAGCGAGCACAGGCAGACAGAGAGGCAGGCAGAGGCAGAGGGAGAAGCAGGCTCCCTGCTGAGCAAGGAGCCCGATGTGGGACTCGATCCCAGGACACTGGGATCATGACCTGAGCCGAAGGCAGCCGCTTAACCAACTGAGCCACCCAGGCGTCCCAGGAATAAGCTTTATTTTAAACTGCTTAGAAGAATCTGGGTCTTCGTACTCTGATATTTGCTTATAGTTTAAATGTTTATGGGCTCATCTTATTTAGTCCTTAGACCAAATTTCCAAAACTTCCATATGGTGGTTATATCCCTTTAATTTGCTGTAAAAACCGAAAGCAATAAAAGGGACTTTGAACTTTAAGTCATGCTGTCTCTGGGTGCAGCTTAGCTTCTTTTCTTCCTCTCCTTTCCTACATCTTCCGTCCGTCCGTTACTGTGGATTGGTGAAATTGTATTCCTTCATTCACGGTGTTCATTCTCTGGAAGCTACCGTGGAGCCAGCATATTTAGGGTGTATGAGCGGCGAGGACAGAAAGTCTTCATCTCTAAAGAAGGGAAATGATCTGGTCACCACCAGAAGCAAGGATCTGGTAGTATTTGGTTGACTACTTCAGTTGGCTCCCATTTGTTTTCTAGGCTACATTAACAGAGGGAAAGTCACCAGCCAGCCTTAGCACCTGTACTGATGCACATTTAAAGCCCCTCCCCCCATGTTGCGGGGCTGTTTCCCTGTGTCCCACTGAGACCATGACCATGGTGAATTACCCTCACCCTGGGCCTCTTGGGAGTCCTGAGAGCTGTTTCAAGTCAACAGACACAGAATGAAGCAGAATGGTGGTTGGCTTTCACTGTAAACCATCTTACTTTTTCTTCTCAAATACTTGAAGTGTGCTATAAAATAACACATGAAACATTTAGGTATTTCCTTCCCTACATGTTAGACATGATATTTTCTTATTGAGTTAAAGAATATTGGTATGTACTTTTGAAATGTTGACCTAGTCTTTTTTAATCATAAGATTTAACATCAGAAAAGTTCTTCTAGAATTTCTAGCTATCCCAGCTGTTACTAACTTTATATTCAAAACAAGTTGCTTCTTGGGTTTCCTTTTTGAATATATATGGTAAAAAAAAAAAGTGAGAATGAAATATTAGTTCCTTATGAAATTAACATAACTGTGTGGCAGTTTATTGTATATGATTATTGTTTTAAATTGCTAAATACTTAAAATATTTGTTGACCATGAAGGAATATAGATTAAGGTAGATATCTAAAGACAGGCAGACTTGGAAAATGTGTGGTTATTCTTACTGTCTGAAGGGAGAAGACAGCATTGAAATTGAGGCATTTCTTGCCACTCGTTGACTTAACAGAAAGTATGACAAGCTTTGACACATGCTACTGAATAAATGAAATGTCACCCTTCAAACCAAAGAAAGCTACATTTGCAGAAAGAAAACTGATCAGACGGTTTCTTTGTCTTCAAATGGAGTTGTCACCAAAACAGAAAAGCAGAGTGGGCTAAAAGTGGGACATGGGCAGGACCATACATTTTTTTACAAATTCCACTATCCCCAAGTCAGGGGAGTAATGATTTAGACAGACTTCATGCTCCTGCACAGTTAAGTAAAAATAACCTGATTGAGAAGAAGAATATTCTGAACTCCTATGTTCTGAATTCTGGCCCATTGGCTACCAGGCCTTACACATCTCTGTAGATGGGCCTGATTTAATATGTGTATAGCTTCCTTGTACTCATCCCTCTGGCTATCTTTTCTTTTTTTTTTTTTAAGATATTCTGGTCTTTTTTCCTTTTTTTTTTAAAGATTTATTTATTTATTTATTTGACAGAGATCACAAGCAGGCAGAGAGGCAGGCAGAGAGAGAGGAAGGGAAGCAGGCTCCCTGCTGAGCAGAGAGCCCAATGCGGGCTCGATCCCAGGACCCTGGGATCATGACCTGAGCTGAAGGCAAAGGCTTTAACCCACTGAGCCACCCAGGTGCCCCTATCTTTTCTTTTATCATTGTCTACATTTAGAAGCACTGTCGGACAGATCTGGCAGGAGCAGATTCATTTTGGTAATTTTCTCCTTGCTGTAGTATTTCTTTCTTCAACCCTGGGGTAAGAATAGGGAGGGAAGCTATTTGCTCTGTGTGTGATCTGGGCTTTTTCCTGAGTGATGGTCAGGACCCCTGCTCTGTGACCTCAGTTGGTTCTTCCTCACAGTGAGTGGGTTGGACCAGCCCAGTGCAATCTCTACCATCTCCATAAGCTTCCAAGGCTTCTAGCGCTCTTCCAGACCAAACTTTGATATGGGTGGTATGCTGATTGGAACCCCAGGGCTTTCCAGAGCTTCTTAGAGGGACCTGAGAGTCAGTTCTGGAGCCTATCCCAGTGGAGGGGTTCTTTAGGTGAGACAAGTGACTTTGAACTTAGTTTAAAGGTCCAGCTATGAGATGATGTATCTTTTTCTTTCTTTCTTTTTTTTTTTTTTTTTAATGTGTGAGTTTGATGACTGGAGTGTGCTTGCTTTCTGACTGAAGTCTTTTTTTCAGGGAAAATTCCAGCCCCTAAATCAACTTGTGGTGGATGACATGTTTCCAAATTGTGTTTTATTGCTGAAACTTCCTGATCTTGAGAAGTTACTTCAACATGTGACAGAGGAGAAAGGTATGGCCTTTGAAATCAGGCTTATGGCTGCTGGAAAGGCTGAGCACCTGTCCCTCTGAATATAAGGCTTGTTCTATGTCAGTCGGAGGGGAAGCTGTCATTCAGACTTGCTTCCGCTCATCAGTGCTAGTCCTCTGTTGCATTGGACTGTTCAGTGTTGGAAATTCTAACCAGTGGCCTGTCTCCCACAGGGCCATAAATCACGAGGCTTGGGCTTTGGTCTCAGTTCTTCTTTGAACTAGTCTGTGACTTTAGTTAAGTTCTTTGACTGCTTTCTGCCTCAGATTTCTCTCTTGTAAAATTACATAAAGCCTATACCTTCATTAAATCAAAAAGTGTTTATTGAATGCCTGCTAAGAAGCATGTGTTGAGCACTAGAGTTAAACTAGTTATAAATAAGACATTATCCTTTCCCTTACTAGGCTTTGAGTCTATTGGGGACAAATGCAAATAGGTCAATGACAGAGAGAGTAATCGAAGTGAACCCCTGGTTTTCTGGGGATGCACAGGACAGATTTATAACCTGGCAGGTGGGAAGTGCGGGGCGTTGGCTATGGTGCTGCTGTCCTGGGAGAGAGGGCCTCTAAGTGGAGCCTTGATGGGTAAGTCAGAGTAGCAGCATAATGGAGGCATGGATGTATGGGAAAGTTCATCATGTGTAAGAATCTCTAAGGAGTTCGGTTAGCCAGAGTATAGAATGCCAGGGGTGCATGAAGGTCGGGAAGAAAGGAAAGGGGTAGGAATGCAGGGCAAGGTTCAGATGAGGAAGGGCCTGATGTGTGTCTGACTTTGTGTGATGGTAGTGGAGCGTCAGCAGAGTTTGAGCAGGGCAGAGCTATAATGTGGAAAACCTACTAGAGAATCGAAGGTCAGGTCCACGGAGGCTGCGGCAGTGGAATGATGGTAGCCTGAGCTTAGCACTGGAACTAGCAGACGGTAGCCCCAAGAGGTAGAACCAGCCTCATTCGGTATTGGGTGGTAGTCAAGACAGAAGAGGAGTCAGGGATGACTGTTGAGCTGACCTGCGGTGAGGGTGGCCTCCTGGAGACACGGGTGGGAGGAGCAGGCTGAGGCTACTGAAGAGAAGAGTTGTAGATACTTTTCATTTGAATTTTGAGAGAAGGAGGTGAGGCAGTGTATGTGAGTATGTCTTGTTAAGTTGGAAACACTATACAAACTTAGCATCTGTGTCTCCAAAAAGTCATCCAAGTAGTTTCAGGGTTAACATGGACATATAGTGTGGGAACCGAACCAACAGGCTGATGAGCTGCAGTTGTTCATGGTTGATTTGGCAATCATGGCAGTTCTGAGCCCAACAAAATGGTGGTTCCAAGAAGTGTAAGCTTACAGTGGGAAAGGGGAGAACATCACTGATTGCATTTTACATTTTAGGTTCAGCTAAATCCACCCTTGACCAGGCTTAGGGCTCCATTTTGGATTTGGAATGTGGCACCAAGGTTTTATGAACACAGTCCCATTAGAGACATTCCCTGATGCTGAGCTTGGAGGAGATAACAATCTTTTTGTGGGTCAACAAATGAAGTGGCTTATAGCCATTTCTGAAAGCTCAAATAATGAGGGATAAGTATAAGTCATTTTAATTTTGCCAAACTAATGTAAATTGAAAATGCAGTTAAATCATTATCCCAAATGCTTACATGAGCTATACAAAGAACAGTTACCTTAAACCAAGGCCCAGAAACCCAGATTCAGAAACGGTGTTAATGCACTGGCATTTGTTAGCTTATAACCTGCATTTCAAAACAAGAGCTTCCCTCTCTCTCGTTCCTTCCTTCTTTCACTCGG
Source organism: Taxidea taxus jeffersonii (assembly GCA_003697995.1). NCBI lineage: Eukaryota > Metazoa > Chordata > Mammalia > Carnivora > Mustelidae > Taxidea > Taxidea taxus. The sequence continues at coordinate 4,493 of RCUC01109766.1, forward strand.
GACCCCTGACCATTGATTAAATCATTATCTGAAGTCCTATCCTAATCTCTTTCACTCCTCAATATTGCCTGACTGTTGAGTTCTGCTGCTGGAGAAAGTGCATGCCCTATGCTTATCTTGTTTGACTAGCTCTAAATAAACTTCAAAATACTATGAATTTCCCTTTGGATCTTCATGGGAAAAGATTTCTATCTCAGTATGCTATCCTTGTATACAGAACTGACATAAAGAAAATATTTCACATATTTGTGTCCTGGGTTAAGGGGTAAGGCAAGTAATGTGAGATTGTTTATGTGTATTTTGATGAAGAGGACTTTTTCAGGATGATGCATTTTTGAGAGATATAAGAGATCCTACTATTTCTATATCTTTTTTTTCTCAGTTTTAAAATTTGTGGTTTTGTTTTTAAACCTTCCATTATTTTAAGATATACCGATATCATTTATTAGGAGAAGAATTTGATTATGAAGAAACTGTCAAGACTTTTAGAGAGAATTGCATACATCTTTTACTATATGAAACTTAAGCTGAATTATCACTTTATGTTTTGCCTTACTATCACTAAAAAAGAAAGAAAGAAAAATTTGAGGTCTAGCATGTTAGAAACCTGAAAAATATATAGGCTGATAATACATCTGCTTTGAAAATGAAAGTACATGGACTGGTAAAACAATTATTTTAACTTAAGAAAATTAAAGATACAAAAAATTAAAATAAGAAAACTGCAGATATTATTTAGTACTCAATCCAATAATCAACCAATATTAATATTTTATTATATTTGCTTCGTTTCTTTTTGGGGAAAGAATTTCTTTAAGAACAGTCTGGTAGGGGCGCCTGGGTGGCTCCGTGGGTTGAGCCTCTGCCTTCGGCTCAGGTCATGATCTCAGGGTCATGGGATGGAGCCCCGCATCGGGCTCTCTGCTCAGCAGGGAGCCTGCTTCCTCCTCTCTGCGTGCCTCTCTGCCTACTTGTGATTTCTGTCTGTCAAATAAATAAATAAAATCTTAAAAAAAAAAAAAAGAACAGTCTGGTAATCTGATCGTAGGATCTGATGGCGTGCAAGGAAAATTAAAAGTATATTTGCTATACAGTTTTGAAGAAACCATTCAAACTTCAGCATCCTTGGTCTGTCAGATGAAGAGTTTGAAGGGTTGAGAGTATCCCCCATACATTATAATCAGTACTTTGCAAAGTTGTTCTAGATCATAAAATAAAACAATGATTTTATTCTTTTAGCTTTATAGTGTTGAAATTATTGAGTAACCAGGATGTGAACATTAAGTATTGCAGTTAATAGTATCTGGTGTCTACCATGAAGAGATGCTTCTGGAATTACATTATGTAATACAGGTAAATCAATGCCCAGAGAGTACTGGATAGATAGTTAAAAGCTCAGTAAATATAAGTACTATTAAGACTTCTGAATTAGAAATTATTAATTCTTTGCTGATGTGTAAGTACTGGGCACACCCATACACATCTGTTTGATGGTCCATTGCTAAATACGTATTGAAATAGTTTAAGTAGAATGGGGATAAATGGTAATAGTAAAAATATCTACTATCTAATGAGAAGTGAGGTATCATCATATCCTTACAGTAATTCTCTTTCATTATTGTTACAACCTGAATTTTTACAAATGAGGAGACCAAGTCTCAAAGAGGTGAAGTTACTGGACTAGCATCACAGAAGTGGGCAAACCAGAACTGGAGCCTGTGTCTGACAGCCACTCTTTCCTCTCCTTCGTGCAACTGTGCCAGACCTTCCAGAACACTCGGGTACAATTGTTAGGTGATATCTCATGTAAAGATAGAAACTTATTTTTTTTTTTTAAATCTTGTATATCCCGTCTTCATAATTTCCCTTTTATGAGGCAAAAAGAGAGAGAGAGGAAAGACAGAGAACTATGATAACATAAGGAAAAGACAGTTCTCATCCCATCAGTGAGCCTTCTATTCTCAGGCACCCATTTCCCTCCTTTCAGCGATTGCCTATTCGAATAGTCCCAGCTGCCTACTCGAATTCAGCTTACTGTCCATTTATAAATTACTGTTTGGTTCCGTTCCATATTTTATTGCTAGGATTTTCAAAATAAACAAAGAGGACTACTAAGGAGTGGTCAGGTGATATCCAGGAGAGGGAGCAAAGATGAAGGAGAGAGCTGATGGTCTCTAACATCCATTCTCTCCATAGGCACTCTGCAGATAGAGCAAAACCTGAAACACTCAGATTCCCCAGCCAGCTGTTTTGATATTAGACTCCAGATGCTGTCTCAAAAGTCTGTGGCATTAAAATTCTGGTTAAGCCTGTAGGTTTATGAGCACCTCCCCCTACCCACCTCGTCCCTGCCCAGTAAACCCAGCCCCAGTTGTTTGTATCCTAAATGATGATGGTGGTGACCTTAGTTAGTTAGCATTAGTTATTAGTGAAGGAGATGAATGTCTGTGTTTGCTAGCTCTGGGGCTCAGTACACTTCTTGCCAAAGAAGCTCACATTCAGTGGAGGGATGACAGGGGAAAGACCTAATAAAGGGTTATGAACTTCATCTTGAGTGTAACACTGTTTCATATTGCAAGCCAAAGCTGCACTGGGCTGTCCGATGTGATTAACAGGAAGAGCCAGGAAAACTTACCTGATTAAAATACCCCAAGTACAGTTGCCAAGTTTCTGTCCCCAGGAGGCAGGAAAAAAAAGAGACCATATGAGTTTCTGTTATGGAAAACATTGGGAAAGTAGATGTGAAAATGTGCTCTAGGCAGTTTGTTCAGTAATACATCAGGGAAATTCAGGATTGTGAGCCGATTACCCAATTGCTGAACATGTTATTTAATTGTGGACTCACTTTTATTCCATCTTTATTTTGTAAACCCAATCTTTCCAGATGTTTGAGACCAGTTTTATAGGCACCAGACACATTAAAGAAAGAAAACTTTCCAGCATATGTACCTATTATCTAACTCACCAACTCTTATGAATATTAAATTTAAGACATGAACAAACATGTTATGGTATTTTTCATAATTTTGGGTAATCTGTGGCCTTCATGAATATTTTGAACCCCCTTATCGAAATTTGTGAATTTCAAAATTAAGCAGTTTTTGCCCTTGGTCCTTTTGTAACATACTGGGATATCCAAGTTGGATATTTCTTAGTGCTTGTTCTTGTCCAGGGAGTATTCAATTAGAAATAAACTGATAATTTAAAACTTCCTAGGAAAACACCTCCATGCCCAATTAGCATCACTGATGAATTCTGCCATACTTTAAGATAGAAATAATACTCAAATAATGATACTTACGTAAACCCTTTCAGAAATTACATGAGAAAAGAATATTTCCCAACTAATTTTCTGAAGCCAGAATTATCCCAATACCAAATTACTTTTGAAAGAAAACGAGGCCAATATCCATTATGATCATAGGCTGAAAAATTCCTAATAAAATATTAGCAAATCAAGTGTATAAAAAGGATAACATATTATAACCAAGTGGGATTTATCTCAGGAATGCAGAGTTGGTTGCACATTAGAAAATCAATCTGCACTGGGTGTGTCAGAGCCCAGGCAGTATGGCTCAGAGCCTGTGGTCTCCGCTTCTCCCGACAGAGCATTTTCAAGTGGATTAAGGAAGGGCCTACCAGGGGCTCAGGGAGTATGAGAGAGGAAGGAAACAGAACATTCTTTCAAGAAATGTGGACATCAGAGGCAAGAGAGAAGTGAGTAGAAGAGTCTAGGTGGGATTTCTTAGGAGAGACCTCTACACTGAACTTCTTTGGAGATTTATCTCAGGCAATGAAGGGAGCTTCTTTAGAAGTTTTAACCCATACGACAGTGTACATTTATTAAGTGATTGCTGTGTGCTCTTAGAATTCCCCTTATTTTTGTACGTGGGCGGGACACTGTCTCCAGGGAAGTTGATTCCGGTCTCTTCTGCCTTGGTTCCACAGCGGGCTGTTTGCCCAGGTTTGCCCCTGGCTCCCGAGCGGCAGCTGTTGCCCCTTGGGATTCTCAAACTCTGACAACGCCATTTGCAGCTGTCTCTCCTCCATGATTCCAGTGACACATCCCGAGGAGATGGGTGCAGGGGCCAAGCCCTCCCTCCATCTTGCCTCCTATCACCCACAGTGTTGACAACCACAGGCTGGGACGGGGAAGGCAAGCAACGTAACAGACTGCCGAAAATGGTCTCTGACTAAGCATTTCCATCTCCCATGACAAATATGGAGGAAAGAGAAAACGCCATTCTACGTGGCTAGCCAAATCACATGGGGGGAGTTTGCATCTGGCCCTAGGATTTCCAGGAGTCCCAAAGATCACTCCTGCATGAGACAGGAGGCTGGGAGCGCAGGCCTCTGCCGATTGCACAGAGAGCAGGAAACTCCATGAATGAAGTGTTACTGAGGAAATAGCAGCTCATGTCACAGTATGTAAAGCTAGGTTGATTGTGAAGTGTGGAAGTATAACTTAGAAGAGGTGGCACCTTTATCCCCACAAAGGGCCAGGTCAAGCCTATCATAAATTCAGATTCTCCTGAAACATAGTCATGGTTATACTGGTAATGTATTCAAAGAATGGCATATCTTTTCTTCTTTCTCGCTAATCCCACCAGAAGAGTACCAAGTAGTTAACAAGATTTTTTCCCCCAGTGTCTGTAGTGCGTCTGCATTTAGTTTCAGTTTCCTTTCTTGGGATTTCCATCCTTATTTTAGAAAAGAAGTCTCATTGAAAATACTGAGCTAAGCTTCAAATCAGTTCCAAAAGTAAAAGTTCCTTGGCATGTTAATTTGCTGAGTTGTAAAAATTAGAGATTTTCTACAGATTTGTTTGTATACTTTTTTCCAGTTTTACTAAGTAGTTGATACACGTCATTGTCTAAGTTTAAGGGGTAAGGCATGATAGTTTGACTCACAGGTATGATGAATTGATCACCACAATAAGTTTAATTAATATCTGTCATCTCATAAAGATGTAATAAAAAGAAAAGAGGAAAATTTCTCCTTGGGATGAGAACTGTTAGTATAATTTGATGATTTGCTTAAATTCCCATTCATTTGATGGTTGAATGAAACCTGAGGCACCTAAGTTCTGTTTGGGGATTTTTTTTAACCTCTCAAGTATGCCCTTAGGCTTGTAAATTGAATCTTTCAAGAGTATAAACTGTTATGAAACATTTTTAATTGATATTATATACATGTGTGTATGTGTCTTGTATATAACTTTATTAATTTATTTTTTGTTTAATACACTTTTCTGGTTTTTTCTCTTTAATCCAGAAATAGACAAAAAGAAATATTACAAGTACAGCAAAGAGAAGACAATAAAGTGGCTGGAAAAAAAGGTATAGTACATCTCCAATACCTTATGGCAGAAAAAGTTTAATGCTCTTTTCTAAAAAACTGTTTAGAGAAGGTGCAAAGTCTGAATCCAATGGCCATCATATACATCCAGCTAAAAGAGAAAACCTGTATAAAGATATCCACATATGAAAAAAAATCTTTTACACTTCATCCACTCTAACTCATCTCTGGAGTTAGCTTGACATTTTCCTTTGATCTGCATCCCCATTGCCCGTGATCCTCACCACTGGACGAAAGAAGTTCTCACTACTTGGTGATGTAGATTTGCGTCTTCCACGCCAGGTAATGTGAGGCAGGATGCACATTTGAGGCTGTCAGTCCTGCTGTTGTCTCAGAGGTTTCGTTGCTTACACAGCAAGGCAGGAGTCTGAGGCAGACAGGATCCAGGCTTAGAGGAAATGTGCCTCACTCTCACCATCTGGTTGCTCGAGGGATTTTAGTGATCCTAAAATGCTAGAACTAATATAAGGTCTAGGGCACTGTTTTCCAAATTGATTTAGTGGGTCACAACCAGTATTTCTCTTGGAATGGAATGAGATGGGATGGGATGGGATGTATTAAAATAGAGCACAGAGTAAGGACAAGTATTAAGTACGATTATTTGAAACATATATTTATATATGTGTTTATTGGGTTGCTGTGTATTTCTTGCTCTGGTTATAGTACAAACAAACAAACCACAGTTAAAGCCACTGGTCTAAGAAAATTGTGTGCTTTGACACTCATTAAGAATCTCACCAGACCAGGTCTATTGACAACAAAGTTTTTCAAGTTCAGTGAATACCGGTATGGTACATATTCCTAAGATTCTCTTCTATCTTGTATGTAAAAACATGCTTGTCATATCATGTTATGGGGCACATGGAGAACCTGGAAACATGGAAATGAACCTTGCAGAGTCAGGTCACTCCTATACGAAGTAGTGGAAGGATTTCAAAAGTGCCCCCACCATTTACTCTTATCTGCATTAGTAGTAAGTGAAGAATCAGGGTAAGTCCTAAGAAGGATCTTGGCATTTAGTTTTTGTCCTTAGCAAATGATAATGACATTGATAGCAAAGTTATGTTTATATTTATTGGTTGTGTCTCTTTTCTTAAATTCCTAGGAAGCCCGAAATTTATGATTAATTCTATTTAGAAAAATGATTGCATATTAACTTTGTGCCGGGTTCTGTCCTAAGGGCTTTACATGAACTCATTTAATGCTCATAGCTGTACTATGCATTAGGTACAAGCACAGAGAGGTTAAGTAAGTAGTCCATGGTCACAAAGCATACTCAAGCAGCCCAACTCCAGAGCCAGTGCTCTCATATTGTGTAGGCCTTAAAAAGTCCATGTCATGACATTGTGCCAAAATGCTGTGGCCATCTCTCTTCGTCTGATACCTGGTGAAGACATTTCTAGATTCTCAGATATTCTTCCTGCATCTTAAATGGATTGAGAACCATCTGGAAGGTGGTGGATTTCTAACGTTAGTTGGAAATACCCTGATGTTTCCTTTTTGGTTACTTCACAGGTTCATCAGACTGTATCAGCCTTAAAAACCAATAACATAAATGTCAGTGCCCGGGTACAGGCAAATGCATTTTTCTCTGGGGACCAGGTTTCCAGTGACAAGGAAGGTAAGTAAGTCATTTTGTCAGAAATCATTTTTGCCTACAGTAAGTTGCTGGTGTATAAATGCCTATCTTATGATTTTAAAATCTTTTTTTTTTTAAGATTTTATTTATTTGAGAGAGAGAGAGGGCATGTGCACAAGTATGGAAGAGGGGAGGGGAAGAGGAAGAGGGACAAGCAGACGCCCTGCTGAGCAGGAAGCCTGCCATGGGACTTGATCCCAGGACCCTGAGGTCATGACCTGAGCTGCATGCTTAACTGGCTGATCCACCCAGGCATCCCCGATTTTACCATCTTAGTGTCTCAGAAGCTTTGTTCTCTTAGATCTTGTGGCATGTGTGCATTTCAGTTCAGAACCCAGGAATACTTCTACCATCGATCATTTCTGTCGCTAATGAATACTTAACTCATGCCTTCGGCACATGCTTATTTTGCACTAATAGCAATAACCAGCCTAACAGCTCTGGCTATCATTTATTGAGGGTGTGCTGTGTGCCATGCCCTTTGCCTGAGTGGCCTGTCGACACACAGGATGTCAGCTGACCCTCCCTGTAAGTCTCATCTGACAGTGAGAGTCTGGAGGCTGCACCTGGAGTCCCACAGTGAGTGAGTGGTGAAGCTGAGCGACACATGGAGATTGCCTGACTCTGAAGCCCACACGCTTCCTGTTTTTGTCCTACTGTTTGTGTGGCCCCAGGTTTCCAGGGGGCTGCACCTCTCTGCATCTTACTCTCAAGAAGTATAGGTCCTGGGGCGCCTGGGTGGCTCAGTGGGTTAAAGCCTCTGCCTTCGGCTCAGGTCATGATCCCAGGGTCTTGGGATTGAGCCCCACATCCTGCTCTCTACTCAGCAGGGAGCCTGCTTCCCTTCCTCTCTCTCTGCATGCGTCTCTCTGCCTACCTGTGATCTCTGTCTGTCAAATAAATAAATAAAATATTAAAATGGAGGCTAAGAGCTTAAGTGAGTCTCTAAGGTCAGATAGAGCCAGAATTTTGATCAATTTGACTAAAATTACCTAACCGTAACTGATTTTTTTTTCTTGTACTCTCCGTTCTATTTCTTTCAGAGGATTATATTCGTTATGCTCATGGCCTGATATCTGATTACATACATAAAGAATTAAGTGATGACTTATCGAAATATTTAAAGTAAGTATTGTTCATCTTTAGCCATAATTAGGAAGTACTTTAAGTGCTTCTTGGTTTCCCAGCAATAGGTTCCTTAATGACTCTATCACATCACCGTTTCTCATAAATTATTCTTGAGTTACCTCCTAGACTCTATGGTTGAAGGTGTTTTTTAATAGACACTGATTTATTGGAACAAAATGATTTGGTGGATACTGATTGCAGAAACTGGTGAGTAAGAGGACTGGAATTATGAGTTGGTGTGATTTTAGAGTGTAAACAGTATACAATTTTATCCCTAGTTAGACTTCACTAATGTGGTTTTTTCATGATCATTTTAAGAGAAATAAAGATTAGAAGAAAATAAGAGATGGCATGTAGAATTTTTTTTAAAGATTTTTGTTTTTAATTAGAGAGAGAGCAAGAACAGGGGCTGGGGAAGGTGGAGGGGAGGGACAGACGGAGAGGGAGAAGCAGACTCCCCACTGAGCAAGGAGCCCCGTGCAGGACTCGATCCTAGGACTCTGAGATCATGACCAGAGCCAAAGGCAGATGCTTAACCAAATGAGCCACCCAAGTGCCCCTAGAATATTTTTGAAAGTTACATGTAACTTTAGATGTTTGCCAAGTACCTTTATTATGCCCAGCACTTGGAACTCAAAGGATGAAACACAATCTGTGTCTGAGGGCAAAAAATGGGTTTATGAATGATTTCATTTGTGTTATGTCCTTCATAAAGATATTTAATATAATATAAAGACTTTACGTTAGGCTGAAAAGAATGTGTTTCTTTTCTCGATTTTAGCAACTATTGTTAAGATTTTATGGGTGTGATAATAGCTTTTCCTGATTCTTATAATAGCTTTCTCCTCTGATACATGAAGATAAAGTGGCTTCTTAATAGATACATAATTGCTGTTTTTAGCAAATTGCATAGGTTCTACTTTAAAAAACAATTAGTGGAAACTGGTTTCTATAGTAGTTGAAGTATTTGAAAGCCTGCTTTAAGTTGATAACCCTGTCTTTCTGTTTAATATTTCCCTGGGTTTCTCTGTGCCTGTTTATCTCATTTGAGACCTATGTTTTTGTACTCCCATTATTTTTTAGATTCATTTCTTTCCTCTGAAGTGATTAGCTTTTGGTTAAAGATTCAGTAAGATATATCAATTAAACTTCTCTTTAACTGAAGAAAAGTCAAGTTCGTCTGACTTTTTGCCAACAGTTAAAATAATTTTTACTTTTAAATAGATGCTGGATTCCACTCTGTGTTAACTAAATTGTATTTAAATAAAAAATATACATATGCTGGATTTGTCGTTTATGAAGAAAAAAAATACTACAATGCCAAAATATAAATTTATAGAGGCTAAAGAAAAGCAGTTCCATTGCAACAAACAAGTTCTAATTTTATTTTTTTTAGTTCAGACAATTCCAATGTGAAGAAAGTGAAGATTTCTTCGTTTAGAGAAATTTCATTCTTGACACTGAGATGATAGTCCAGAAGGACACAGGAGATGAAGCTAGTCCATGAAAGTAGCACTTGCTAAGTCCATTGGCCCAGTCTCTCTATTTGCTTGTCTATGAAAAACCATGACCATGATTCTTATTTTTTACTCCATAGGCTTCCAGAAACTTCAGCATCGTTGCCAAACCCTCCATCAAAGGTAAGGAGCTGTGACTAAGATATCTTTGGGGGACTTGGAAAAATAGTACATTTTTACCACATAGGTTTAGTGCGCTCTAGTCCGTTTTAAAGCATACTAAATCCTCCTTGGGTGGAGTGTGGATTAAAGGTTGTAAGGAGCTCTCCGTCAGTATTTTTTTTTTTTTTTTTGTAGATTTGTAGATTTTGTAGATTTTTTTTTGTAGTGCTGCGAAAACCAGGGAATAGTTAGTTGTACCAGATACCTACCTAAAGGTCTCATAGACACATAATTAAGATTCAGCCTTCTTGAGTTAGCCGGCTCCTGCAATTAACCTGATTAATCATCAGGAATACTCGACGGGTAACTACAACTCATTTTGCCCGATCTAACTGTTACGGGCGCAGAGGCGAACAGAGCATGACTTTGCCGCACAAAGAATCCTTTGAGCAAGGATAGCCAAACTTTTTCTTCCTGTGCTTGGAATGATCAGCGCAACTTGTATCTTGCAAAAAACCCTTCCTCTTCCAGATGTTCTCAAACTGCCACCCACAGCTCCTCGGCCCCGTGGGCCGCAGCTTGTTTTTGTCTCCCAGACGCGTAGAGAAGCCAGTGGTAAACCGCACCTGAAAGCAAACTGCAGCGTCCCTCAGTCCAGGCCTGATCTCAGACAAGTGAGTGCTGCTCAGAGACAGGGAAATAAACACACGCACCAGCTCGTCCGTGAGGCCATTCTCTTGCCAACAGAATAATGGATGCCTTGAGACTGGAAAGTGCATGTTAAAGAACTTTCCTGTCTCCTAGCCTTCAAGGTGGCCAACATGCTCGGATTTTTTTTTTTTTTTTTGGTCTCATGTCCTGTTTGGAGGTGGTGGTGGCTCCGAAAGCACTCATTACCTTGACTTATGAGAAGGACAGAAAATTTCAAGTGCTTCAGCCTTAGCGGTGGCCATTTTCAGCAGGCTGTCAAAGGAGCGCCATCCTTTTCCTTTTCCAGGAATAGCGCTGGGCAGAGGTCAGCTGCTGTAAGGCCTAAGGTCCTTCTAGGTCAGACCCACACTTTTTCCAGTCTCGCTCATCTCTGACAGTAGTTCTGGGGGACAGAGGCATGCTTGCCTTGCTGGGACTAAGAAGATGGGCATATTTGTTCCTCTCTTACTTCTCTCCTTCCAGAAACGAAGCATCTTTCTTTCTCCCAAATATCTGTCTTCCTTAGTAACTTAGAGATCATTCATGAAGGATCAAAGCCTGTTCTTGAAGGTTTGGCCTTCGATACCATCCAGGGTAATGCATTTCCTGCATTTACTTTTAACCCGGTTTTCTGTTTGCCTATTTTAATTTCCAAACTTTAAATCGTTTGTGATGTCATAGCATATGATTCAGATCAGGGGTCAGCAGGCTTATCCTGTAAAGGCCACGTAGTGACAGTTGGAGGCCTCACAAGGCAGATGGTTTGTGTCACAGCTCCTCAGCTCCGCTGCGGGAGCCCAGAGACCGCCGTAGATGATTCCTGAACGGATGCAGGTGGTGCCGTTCCAGCAAACTTCATTTACAAAAACAGGCAGCTGGTGGGGCTGGGCTGGCAGGCACTTTGCCAAGCCCTGATCTAGATCTCACAGTCCTGCTTCTCCTAAACCTCAGCCTCATCTGCTGGGCTGCTTTGTTGCTGTTCGAGGTCTTCCGGTTATGATGTCTGGCTGAGGCTCTAGTGCCTGGAGTGCAAACTGAACTGGGTGATGTACCACACTTTGAACAAGCTTAGGATAACATCTTCTGCCGGCCTTCTTGTCTGTGTCCGGGATTTGATCGATTTTTACAGTCATACAGTTGGTGGCTTTCAGCAAATCCGTTCCAATGGCTATTAGGTATCTTTGTATCTGTGTGTAAGATAGCATAAAGCCTGGCATCCTTAATACATTTTGCATTATTTTCTTTTTTTTTAATTTATTTATTTGACAGAGATTAAAAGTAAGCAGAGAGATAGGCAGAGAGAGAGGAAGAAGCAGGCTTCCCGCTGAGCAGAGAACCCAATGCAGGGCTCGATTCCAGGACCCTGGGATCATGACTCTAGCCGAAGGCAGAGGCTTTAACCCACTGAGCCACCCAGGTGCCCCTGCATTATTTTCTTACTATCCCATGTTTGCCTGTGTCGACGCTCAGCCTCCAGCCCCCGTGCTCTTCCATCGTTTGCATTTATCACTGGCAGAGCTGAGTGCAGTCAGTGGACTAAAGATACTCTGGAGTTCCTTCCTGCAGATCGTCCTGGCATTAATTCCTGTGGTGCTCTGCCCTTGGCTCTTCTCTTGCCAGAACTGCGCCCATTCAGTCGCAGTCTTTGTTACTGTCTTTCTGAGCCCCTTTTCTGTTTCTTCTGAAACATTCCTCCAGATCTGTAGTGATTTGGTCTTTTTTTTTTTTTTTTTTTTTTTTTTTGAAAGTAGGCTCTGTGCCCAGCATGGAGCCCAACACAGAGCCCAACGCAAGCCTTAAACACACAACCCTGAGACAGAGACCTGAGCTGAGATCAAGAGTCGGACTCTACACGCCCCTGTTTGGTCTTTTAAATAAGAACAGTTCAAATAAGTGTAACAGTTGTGATTCTTTCAAACATATTCAGTGTGTGCTGTAACATTAGAAAAAGTTCAGTGCAGAGGCCGACCACAGTCATCTTCTTTTTTGTGAGCAGTGATTACCGGTGGCCTGTTTGATAGGAGCTATTAAAACACCTGAACAAGCCATCATCTCTGTATATGTGATACCTCTGTGTACCTTTAAAGAAGCACTTTTCATCTTTAGCTCTTGTCTTGAATATTTTTCATTTGACTTATCAGCAAAAAGTGAATATGCCAAGCATTTATAATAACATCTATAGTAGAACATTTTGCCACAGAGGAGAGTAAACCATCTTATAACTAAGCTTCTTGCAGTTTGAGACAATTATAGCCTTCGTCATTATGACCTGTGAGTTCCACTCTCCTGGTTGAAAATACTTTTCTTGTAAAAATATGCATCACCTAAACGCCCTTTACTGATCTTAATTTTTAAGTAGAAACATATTCTTAAGAAAGTTGCTTATATACCTACTTTGCTGGTAGTAGTTCATTCGTGATAAGCTAGTCTTTTTCTTTTGAAGATTCATTTGCTGGAGATTGCAGTGTGACCAAAAGAAAGTGTTGCCGTATGATGTTCTATATTTCCAGGAGGCCCCCCCTGTTTCTTTACAGTGAAGAATTTCAAGACACGTTGTTTTACCCCTTTGGGTTTCAGACATCTGCCATGGCATGTTTTAAAACTAACTCCACAGCTCTTTGTTTGGCAAATGCTGGGTTATGAAGAGGGAGGCGGAGAATAAATCTGCATTTCCTAGAAAAGATCCACATTGGGTCTTTCAACCCTGGTGTCCTAGGAAAGATCCACATTGGGTCTTTCAACTCGGGTGTTGAAGATCTGCAGAAATCCAAGTTGTGGTCACATGCAGTCTTTTCTCTATGTTAAACATCAAGACTTACCTGTCCTGTTATGTGCCTTTTACATAGTAAATGTGTCACAGTTCCTTCCATAATGTGAACATTAAGGCCACAGTCTAGCTTTTGACAAGGCTCTCACATTCATTGGTACAGAATGCCCACGTGAAAGATGAAAACATGAAGTAAAGGTGGACTTAGTTGTACTGGGCCTCATGGAAAGAGCTCTTATCCAGAAATGAAGATCTCACGCCTTGTCCTCTGCTAAGTGGGCTTAAGTCATTTGTTTACTCTCTCTGTGCTTCCTTCTCCCACTGGCTGCTTGCCTTTCAGAGTTGTCCCTGTGTGGACAAAATGAGATAGTTGAATTGAAAGGAGGTAAGAACATGAAGCTGTACAAAATTGGTAATAACAGAATAATGTGCCTTATTCCTAAATGGACATTACAGCAGCCCAGAAGGTGAATGAAGTGGGGTTTCTGGCTGGACTCCTGGCCCCCTTAGAGGAAATTTTTATCTTTGACTTATGTGCCTGCCTTCACCCCTTTAGACTGTCTGTAAGTCAGCAGTCTCCTAAATGCCTCCCAGCCCCGGTACCTACAAAATATGGGATCAGTACTGCTAGACTGCCCAACGGGTCGGGTCACGGACTCACCCTGGCATAGCCCCCCACCACCGACGCTGCTTCTCAGAAGGGATATGTGGCTTGACAAAATGCAGAGTAAGCCCTTTGCAGGGACTGCTGTTCCATTTGGCCTTGATGCAAGTCCAAATGGACCCCACCATTTTTTAAAAAATGGATTGACGTGTCAAGGTGACATTTGACATCCCTTCACTGCTCTAACATTGCAGAAAGTAAAGTTATCTGATGAGCCTGTAGAAGCAAAAGAAGATTACACTAAGTTTAACAGGAAAGATTTGAAGACTGAGAAGGTATGTGTGCCCAGCCGGAGTGGCATATTCCTGGATTCAGTAGGTGGCCCTGAGGACATCCGGGAGTGATTTCATGCTTGATTCTGATGTTACAACTTTAACCACAAAGGATTGTGAACTTGCCTTTATGTGACTCAGTAATTAATTCAAAATTATGAATGACAATGAATATGTCATGCCAGGAAGACTTTTTCTGAATCAACGCAAGGCACTATACTTAGCAAGAGCATGCCTACGCTTTGCTGTGTATTCAGAGTGGGGGGGAACTTCCACAGCTCATTTTTTGTCGACTCTACTGCCCAGAAGCTTCCCCGAACTTATAATGATGACAGTAATTATTAATAACCCTACCATTCAGCAATCAGCCCAGCAAATATTTTTATAACCTTTCTTACAAAGTTTTATCTAATACATACATTATAAAAATATATACAGCTTTTAAAATTGGCATTTTAATATATTCATAGTTTTGGGGCTCTGTCCTCTTCAGTTAGTAGTATATTGTGAAAATGTTCTCATGTCATTAGGCATTCCCTGACAAATTATTAATGGTTTCATGATATTCAATCATTTGTGTTATTTTATTTCACTATAGGGCATATAATCTATTTAGTCATTCCCCTGTTTTTGGACACATAGGTTATTTCTGCTTTTTTCATTCTTTGTTTTAATGAAGTGATAAACATTCTTATTTATAGTCTGTATCTCTGATTATTTCATCACACACAACTTAGAACTAAGAGTAAGGGCTTAGAAAACATGAGTTCTTTCCATAATTATTGAGAGAATATGTATATATGTTTGTGTATATGATTGTGATTTTATCCTATATATTGTATCATATAATAATATATATGATTTTATCATATATATAACCATACATATGATTGATTATATATGTGTATACACAATATATATATATAATGCTTTCCAAAAATGTAGAAATTTGTATTCCCAACCATTATTGCTATAAGATTGCTCATCTTGCTTTCTTGACAACACTAAATATTACTTTTATTCTTGAAAATTTTTGACTGCCTAATTAGGGTACATTTCTTGGATGGGAAAAGTTAGTTGTTTTTCCAAATGCTATTGCCCATTTGCATTTTTAGAAGTAGTCAGTTCATGTCCCTTGCCCGTTTTTTGTATTGGGATAGTAATGTTTTTCTTGTTGATTTTTTTTTTTTAAGATTTTATTTATTTATTTGACACAAGTAGGCAGAGAGGCAGGCAGAGAGGAAGAGAAACAGGCTCCCCGCTGAGCAGAGAGCCCAATGTGGGGCTCCATCCCAGGACGCTGAGATCATGACCTGAGCCGGAGGCAGAGGCTTTAACCCACTTAGCCACCCAGGCGCCCCTTGTTGATTTTTAAGAGCTCATTCTAGAGTAGGAATTATTAACACTTGATGACATATAGGGTACAAATAACTTTCTAATTTGTGTTTAGCCTTTCATTCAATTTTTTAAAGTTTTAAGTTTTTCTAAGGATTAAATGTAGGAATTGTTTTTCCTTGTGACTTTCTCATTATTTTTATGCTTAGACCTTGTCCATCCCAAGATAAATTCACTTCCTCTTAGATTTTAACAACATTCTCCCTCCTTAGCATTTAATGTTTTTTATAGATTTTATTCTTTGATCTATATGTAATTTATCTGGGCATGTGATGTCAGGGGGATAATCCCAGCTGAGATTGGCAGGATAGCTAGTTATCTCCATGTCTTCCTAAGCAGGGACATTGAGTTTCTCTGCAAGTACTAATTCTGCCCCACCCTTGTAACTGTGGCTTTTTGTTCTAGCTACTTGGGCATAGCCCCAGGGAAATAGGGGCTGGGCCAGGATATGTCAGTTAAATACAGAGGATAACTGGTCACAAAGAGCCATCACTTTTCACCATCCAGCCAAAAAATAAGCCTCCTAAGATATAAGTGACAGAATGTGAGAAGCAAGATTTCGGGGATCATATACTGTGCCTGTAAAAGGTTCTTAGACAGTGACTCTGTCTCCCCATTCTCAGGGAGACAGATGATTTTTTCCCTTTGCTGAGTGCCATCAGGTTTGCTTCTGCTGGAGAAGGTGCGATGCACTGGAGCAGAGTTAGCGGCCGTTCACCTGCCGGTGGTGCTAGTTCAGGATATGGCACAAAACCAAACCAAAGCAAAACAACAAAACACAGGGATCAGGAATTTCAAAGGCAAGGTTACTTGAAGTCAGCTTTTTGACAAGTATTTCTCTGTTGGAGGAAAACTGGGGCAGCCATCCTGCTGGTCCAGGATGCTCTTCAGTACAGGTTATTTTTTTAATATAATAGTGTTGTCCTTAGTTTCCCATAGAGCCTATGAGTAAAATGCGCCGGTCCGTGGTGGTGAATTATTCATCGCGCAGAACCCCAAGCTGGCATTGCTCTCTGACAGTCAGGTCCTTTGTTGGTGGTATTGTACTCCATATACCCTCCAGAATTATCCCCGTAAAGTAAACCATTGGCTGTAGCATTCCACTCCTTAGAAGGCGGCAGTTTGGTCTCCCGCCTCTTTTACTGGATTTTGTGTCTTAGGTCTGAATTCTGAATGGAAATCAGAATTAAAAATCATCATCATCATCATCATCCCCATTCCCTTAGGAAGCATGTTAGCAGCCAATAGTTCTCTTCATGAACCTTGAGACATGCATGGTCTTGTGTGATTTGCATGTACGATGTATAAAGGTTAGTTACACTTGTAATAATTCTTCTCTTATTTTCCTTAACAGAAAAATAGCAAAATGACTGCAGCTCAGAAGGCTTTGGCTAAAGTTGACAAGAGTGGAATGAAAAGTATTGATTCCTTTTTCACTACAAAAAATAAAAAAAAAATTGGAGAGATCTGAAACTTTGGAAAATGAAATCTAGCCAAAATATTTACCTGTAACGTGTTCCATTTTTGTCCTTCCCCCCACACCACTGTGTCTCCTGACCCTTAATTACCACCTTTTCGGAAAAAAAAAAAAATGGGGGCAATTTTCAGAGTCAAACATTTCTTGGTATTTGGTTTTTGTGTTTCTGAACAAAATATGGGAAAGTCATTGTGTAACTTCATGGCCTGTAGCCTTCAGACTCTTGTTTGACATCATGAAAAGTAATCAAGTGAATAGAGTTAACCTCTAGCTAGCATCACAGTTTCCTCAATAAACTGACGTGTGACAATATTTGAGTGTATGCCTGTTCTTTTAAGCCACTCTGCCACATGGAAGTGACAACAATATGATTTTCAACATACTGATAGAAATCCGATAACCACGATCAGAGAAACCACTACTTTTTCAAAGCCTTGAGTTTTTGGTAAATCTTCTGTTGAACATTTTCTGTCCTATGAACCTGCATTTGTTGTAGAAAATAGAGAAATGCATAATATTAAACTTGTAATCGCTCAACATGACATTACCCAGAGATCATATGGCACGTGTTCTTGAAATAATAATTTTTTTAAGGAATTGTAATAGTAATTTTATCCATCTTCTTTCGTGGCAGCATCATTTTGTGAGCATTTTCCCAGGCTACTAAAGTATTCTTCATAAATATGCTTTTTTAATGATGGTCCTTTTTTAATTATTTGGATATGTGATCATTTAATGACCGTGACCCTATTTTGGACATTTAAATTGCTTACAAGTGTTCACTCTTTGAAGAATCAGATTACAAGTCAATGTTTGGTTCACATCTTTTATTGATCCCTTAGAATGGATTTTAGATGTGGGCTTCCCAGTTTATAACAGAATTGTCCAAATACATATTTGTGGGAAGATTTTTCATAGAAAGCATACAGGATCTTATACTGTAACACATGGTCGGTTCAGTTCTTATCTTATTTACTGCCCCTTTGTTAACTTTGAATGTTAGCTTTGCAAATAAGTGGGGGGGAAAGGCATTTTATTGTCATTTTAATTCACATTTCCCCATTAGTAATAATGTTAAACATTTTTCACATTTACTTAACCATTCATCATCTTCTAAAGAATTATCTGTGTATGTCCTCCGTTAAATTGTGTCAGTGTCAATGTTTTTCTTATGGACTCTAGAGATATTCTATAACTTAAAGACATTAGTTTTTGTCCACTGTGTTCATTGTAAATTTTTTCTTGGTCTACAAATTGTCTTCAATTTTGTGTATGATTTTTAGTCATGCAGATGTTTTTGGTTTTTATGTAGATACACACATATATATGTGTGTGTGTGTGTGTGCGTGTGTGTGTGTGTGTATGGTAACATGCCACTGTATATATATATCTATATATATCTATATCTATCTATATATGTATATATATATAAAATTTTCCTTTACATCGATTTATATACATTTCCTTAGCAGGAAAGTTAACCAGTCACTTCTTCTGATTTTTTAATAATTAATTTTTTGTTTTATATTTAATTACTTAAATCATCTACGAAATTTGTATTTAAATATGCTGTGAGATAAAGCTCTAATTTGATTGTTTTCTTACCTGTTGATTTTTCCATTAGATCTCTACAATTATTTTGTCAGATCCTAAGAGGAAGTTCCAATGGGATTTTTTATTGAGATTTTTGTTAGACACACAAATTATTTGGGGGAAAAACAGACATGTTTATAAAATTCCTTTCTGCTGTTGAGGACTGTAGCATTTCTCTATATTTGCTAAAATCCTAACCGTACCTTCCGCTACCATTTTGCTCTTCATCTTCATATAGGTTCTAAATACTTCTTTTTAGGCATATATCTAGGTATTTTTGTTGCTAGTAATGAAATCTATTTTTTAGTCACAACTTCTAACTGATATTTTGTGGTAAACTTCTATATTTTTACATATTTATCTTTTAGAAAACCAATTTACTAAACTATTAATTTAACTTTATTATATTCACATTGAGGTTTTGATACATAAGGTATGTAATCTTGGGAAAAAAATGGGTTCAGTTCTAATAGTTATACCTCTTTGATATCCTTTATATTCTTTTACATGGGCGACAATACCTGGAACAGTGTTGAAGAGTAATAATAGTAATCAATCAGTCTGATTTGTGATTTGATTAATGTACGTTACCATTAATTCTGACACTAGCTGTTGTTAATATGATAAAGAATATCCATTTTTGGTATTTCCTTTCATACTTAGTTTCTTTAAAGTTTTAATTAGTAATTGGTGTTGGTTGTTATCAAATATGTTTCTAGCACCTCTTAAGGTGATGAGGGGGTTTTTATCACTATTGAACTGTACTTGAGTTCCTGTGATAAACCCTCCCTGACATTATATAAAGAATACTGCAGTGTATGCTTCTGGGCTAGCTATGTCAACTCTAGTTGTTAATTCGTTTTTCTGGGCTTTTACTTAGAATTTTCTCTTCTGTATTCAAAAGCAATATTGCTGTTAGGTTTTAGTGTTAGAATCATGCTACCTTCCCATTTTGACCAATGATCTGGAAGGAATGATTTTGCATAGGAATACTCTATTATTGGGCCATATTTAAGAAAATGGTAAAACTGTTTAGCACTGAGATTTCTTTTTCATTATTGTTACAGTCTCTAATCTGGAGAATTTCTCACATGGTCTTTGTCTTACTTGACCTTGACATTACTGAAGAGTACAGGCTAGTTACTTGGTAGAATGTTCCGTGCTTTGAGTTTGCCTGATGTTTCATCTTGACTAGATTCAAGCAATACCTTATGGGCACCCACAGAGGTAACAATATGTCTTAGTGAACTATCTCAGGAGTCTTAGTGTGACCCACTTCCAGTGACGTTCACTTTGATTCACTTTGATACAGGTTTATCCACTATGGAGTTACTACTTTTTTCTTTGTAATTAATAGGCAATTTGTGGGGAAAACTCGGGGACTTTTAAGTATGCTATTCCTTATGAAACATTCACCGACAAGGTTTAGAATTGACTGGTGATTTTTCTAACTCCTTCATTTTGTCTATATTTATTTCTTTTATATTTAGCTGATGTTTTCTTTAAGAGGGATAGCTTTTCTTTCTCTATGTATTTCTTCGTTTATGAACTTATATCAGTATGGACTTGCAGATTTTGTATTTTGTCCAGTGGGTTTCTTCTTCTGTGCCAGGGTCTTCCAGGCGCTCGTACTGTTTCTGCCCAAGCTGTGAATCAGCCTTTCTTCTAAAAAGCCAGGGTTCCTTTTCATGGAGAATGATATTTAGAAACCAAAATCTAGGCAGATATTGTGCTCATTCCTTCTATCCATCAATGTGTGTGGTCTTTGTAGAATTCTCTCCTATTCCCAGTTCACCAAGAGTTTTGATCAGGAATGTATATGAATTTTGTCACATATTTTTTCCTCATTTATTGAGATGCTCATGTAGTTTTCCTTTAATAACAGATTGTCTTTTAATATGTGAAGTACAATGATTGATTTTTCAAAGTCAAAATAACATTACATTCCTGGGATAAACCCTACTTGGTCTATAGTGTATTATTCTTTTCATATGCAGTGTTGTGTTTTACTTCCTAATATTTTATTAAGGGTTTTTATATCTCCATTCATGAAGAATGTTGGTCTGTGGTTTTCCTTACTTGTAATAATTCTGTCTAGTTTGGGTATCAGAGCAAAACTGACCTCAGAAAATGAATTGAGAAATATCCTCTCATCACCTACTTTCTGAGTTCATATGAGATTAGTAATGGTTTCTTCCCTTTATATTGGACAGAATTCAACAAATGAAGCCATTTGGGCCTGGAATTTTCTTTCTCAAAAAGTTTTTAATTACTAATTCAATTTCTGTAATAGATATAAAGCTATTCTAATTTTCTTTTACGTGTGTGTATGCCAGTTTTAGTAATTTATGTCTTTTAAGAAATGTGTTTGTTTCATCTGTGTTTTCAAATTTATTGGCATAACTTTTTTCTCATATTTTTAGTATCTTTTTTATATCTGTGGATCTGTAGTCATTTCTTTTTTCATACCTGGTCGGTCATGTGTATCTTTTTTGTTTTCTTGGTTAATCTAGCTGAATATTTTTTAACTTCTTTGATCCTGTCAGAGAATCATTGTCTTGTGGCTCATGTTGTTTCTGATGAGACATCTGTGATACTTTTTGTATTTCTTCTACTTTATATTAAAGGGTGTCCCCTTTTCTCCTGGGCTTCTTTTAAGATTTTTTTTCTATATTACTAATTTTCAGCAAGTTGATTATGATTCGTTGATGTGGTTTTCTTTGTGTTAACTTGTTTGTGGGTGTATTGAGCTTCTTGAATCTTTGAGTTTGCAATTTTCATCAAATTTGGAAAATTTCTGGCCAGTGTTTCTTTAAATATTTTTCTGCTTTTTTTTCTCCTCACCCCCTCAGCTTCTAGGATTTCATTTACATGTATGTTAGACTACTTGATAATACTCCACCATCTTTTCACTGAGTTCCTGGATTTTGTTTTATTTTATGTTCATGTTAGATGGTTTTCTTGTATTTTCAAGTTTACTTTGTCTTGTAGTGTTTCATCTTCCATTAACCTCAGCTAGTGAATTTTTATTTCAAATATAGGAATTTTCAGTTCTAGATGCTCTATTTGGTTCTTTTTTATGTCTTTCCATTTCTCTCATTGTGTTTTCTTTAAATATTTTATTATAGTTATAATAACTCCATAAATGTCTACTGGTTACATAATCGCTGTCACTTCTGGGTCTCTTTCCTTTTTTTTTCTTTATTTTTTTACTTTAAGATAATTTTAGATATACAGGAAGTTGCAAAAACAGTAGAGTTTCCATATACTTTTCGCCCAGCTTCCTCTAATGTTAATACCTGACATAACCATAGTATAATTATCAAGCCCAGGAAATGTATAATAATGCAATACTATTAACCAATCTACCACCTTCTTGGAGTAGTACTGTTTTGAGCACTTTGCTCTACGTGTAAGTCCTTTAACCCCCACAACAACTAGAGTCGTAGGGTGGGCACCATAGCAGCCAGGATAGTGACAGCTAACCCAAAGGGCTTGCTTAAATCCCTTGACCCTTTGCTTCTCTTACTTACATCATTTATCTTTTTGATTAATGTGCTGATATGGGGTAGGCTTCTAAAACTTTCTTCAAGCTAGAAAACCACTATGTACACACACCTCCATCATTTTCATCAAACCACACATATTTCTGAAACGGATCTCAGATTACCAACATTCTTTTCTTTGTATGTCTGGCTTATCTTCAATTTAAATTTTCCCCCATATTCTGGCTCTCAGGTTCCCTCATCTTTTCTTCATTTTCCGTAGATTACATTACCTTGCAGCAGAAAGAAATGTGAAGAGCACAATTATCGGAAAGTACTAACAAAGGCTGACCAAGTGCTTTGCAGGTTTTAAGCACTTTTCGCATGAATTTATGTGATTACTCCTTCCAGAAACAGTATGGCACCATTGGTATTTTTTCCCCATTTTACAGTTGAAAGCCTAAGGTCACACAGCTAATAAAGAGCTGAACCAGCTCAACCAGAAGGTCAACTCAGGACCTCTGACTCCCAGACTCTCCACACCAAACTCCATCTCCCCAGAGGAACTGACTTCTGTTACACCTGGGAAGTTACGCCATCTGCTATTAAAGATGACTTAACTTGACTAGACACCTGGTATCACAAACGTCCTCCCAAATAGCCCTCTCTCCAGGACTAACCCAAGCTTTGGAGAGCACCAGAGTTAGATGCAGTCAGATGTCTCCGTGGAAGACAGAGAGCTCCTGGTCCAGGATTGGAAGGGCACTGGTATTTTCTTAATGTCCTTGGAAGATGTCCACCAGCTTTGGCTCGTCTGAATAATGGCAAGAAATGACAAGATTTATACACCTTTCCTACTCTGGGATTTATACACTTGTGAGGGTCATTAGAGTGACAAAGGGGTTTCCTACTTCATGTTTAATAGTCTTTAACAGTGTCTGCAGCAACCACTTATCAGTAGCTACAATGATCTTCACAACAACCCCCTGAGGTAGACCGGAAAGGGGGTGTACCCCGTTCCACGTTGGTAAAAGTAGGTGGCACAGACTGAAAGTGGCTCCACCACTGCCCTTTTACCCTCAAGCCCAGGCCTCTTTCCTTTCTGCTGACTGACCTAAGCTTCTTATTCATACCATTGTGTGTGTAGCTTTATGGCCATTTTTCCCTCACAAGTCTTTTAATTGTGAATTTTTTAATGTTTTTTTAAAGATTTTATTTATTTGTTTATTTGAGAGAGAGAGATCACAAGTAGGCAGAGAGGCAGGCAGAGAGAAAGGGGGAAGCAGACTCCCCGCTGAGCAGAGAGCCTGATGCGGGGCTTGATACCAAGACCCTGAGATCATGACCTGAGCCGAAGGCAGAGGCTTAACCCACTGAGCCACCCAGGTGCCCCTAATTGTGAAGGAAGGAAAACTCAGATTTACTGTGTTACATCGTCTTGCTCTATTCAAAATGAATTCTGCTGGTCAATTTATCCTCGACAGTGATGGGGCAGAATTGAAGTAAAGCTACTCAGCTGGTGTATTTGTGTGTCAGATCTTTAATTCAGCTGCCAGCTTTTTAGCATTTACTGTCCTTTTGTTAATGTTATTTTGATGGTCTCACATTAATCAAGCCTATTTGAGAGGGAGGGATCACCAAATATGATTTATAGAGGAAACTGACTTCATAGATGTTCAAAGAATTGTTAACCTTATGCATGTGTTTTAATCAGAATATGTATACAAGTAAAGTTAGTCTTATGATTTGTTCTTTCTAAAGAAAAAAAGCCCAGGCACAAGTTCAAATTCATGTATCCCCTTAAGACTTTATACTGAGCACCTGCTACATGCCAAATGTTCTAGGCACTAGCAATGCAGCTGTCAGTGTGGCCCACAAAAACACCTGCCTTCAAGGAGTTTCTGCTCTAGGAGCAGACAGGGGGCCGGGGGCCGGGGGGTGTCTATGGAAGAGGCTGAGCAGAGGGTGGCAGGGTCCTGGAGAGGCAGCTGGTTAGGAAAGGTCTGACCTCAACTTATACACATTATGGCATAGAAATATGATTTCCATCAACTCAAAAGAGATGTTTTTGAGAACATAATAGCTGCAGAGTAAATTATGTTTGACTTTGTATACAGTCAGAAAGCAGCATGTCGTCATTAAACACATTACAGGCATTCTTTAGAGCAACATTAGGGGCCACTAATGGCACTACTGCTCCCAGCAAATCTACATTTATCTATTTTTTTATACGCTGGCCTCCTACTTTTGGGAAGAAAAAAAAAGCATCTGTCTTTCAAAAGGAAAGAAAAAGGAAATGAGTAGAAAGAGGGTTTAAGAATTACTCAACTTAGAACCTTGTTTTCATGTGTTTCCTAAATCTTTGGTTTTCTTCTGAAATGATGGTGTTCATTCCGTAAATTTGGGTGATGTGAAGATTTTGTATTTCACTCCCTTTGCACAGTGGAAAGAAATGTTTCCTACCCATACACGCTCCTCCAGGAGACTAATTGTAGCCTCAGAATGAGCTCAGGAAGGGAGGCTGGCCAGGGTGGGGACCCCACCCCTTACCTGAGGTCTTCCCTCAGAAGCAAAAGGGTAAGGCTGCTCTTTCTCAGAACTAAAACAGCCCACCCTGCTTCTTTGTTCTAGAAGGTGCAGCTAGTGCTTGGGGTTTAAGGTGACTGCTTCAGCTTGCCAGAATACAACATGTTTTCCTGTTCTCTCTAGGTGGCAGCACAAAGACAGAAAAGGGGCAAGTGACAGAACGACAGCAGGTCCAAGGCGAAGCCGCAAAGCTGGGCTGCTTCTTCTATAACTTAAGACACTCTCAAGGGGCTAAGACTTTTTCTTCTGCACCTCCTAGAAAATCTGCAAATGCCGAAAGGTGTACTTTAAAGAACTAACCAGTAACGATTTACTTCTTTGATTGACACCACTAGTGCATGTGGGTAATGAATGGCCTTTTGCTCTTGAGGCAACTCTGTCATGGAACCTGAATGCACCCCCAGAGTGCCCAGAGTCTGAGAACTCAAGCCATGTCACCCCTCGGCCCCGACCTGTCTCCCATGGGACAGTATCATGCTTCTGATTTCAAAACAGTGGGAGGAGGAGGTGCATGGTGAAATGGGGGTCCTTTCTAAAACCTGACCCTGTTGGCCTGTGTCCCCTTGATGAGCGTGGGGTAGGTATGTGTGCTGACTATCAAAACTTGATTCCACAGTAGAAACTTTGATGAGCCAACTTCCTACCCTGACTTAAAAGAAGAAAGAAAAAGCCTGACTTTTATTTACTCTTTATCCGTTTGGCAGCTACTAATTTAAAATGGTACCTGAACATGTATATTTTACGATCTGCTGGAGGTATAAACACTGATTCGTTTTTTTTTGTTGTTGTTGTTGTTGTTGTTTTTAATTTTTTTTTTAAGGATTTTATTTATTTATTAGAGAGAGAGAGAGAGCGCACAGGCAGACAGAGTGGTAGGCAGAGGCAGAGGGGGAAGCAGGCTCCCTGCCGAGCAAGGAGCCCGATGTGGGACTTGATCCCAGGACGCTGGGATCATGACCTGAGCCGAAGGCAGCTGCTTAACCAACTGAGCCACCCAGGCGTCCCAACACTGATTCGTTTTTAAAAGAAGTCTTGTATGTGTGTTATTTTTTTTTTTT